>JBBDGP010005191.1:0-155707 GCA_037952835.1 Lithobates septentrionalis | reverse complement strand
GAGGAGCCTGGACAACTGTGCAAGACTGCAGGGGAGGGGGGAGGGAGGATTACATTTGGGTTGGATATTTAGAGGGTGTCTGGTTCAATGTCTGCGGGGGGTGCTCTGATCTGGTCACATGGTATATATTGATGAACACTGACCACACCCACACGTTACCACCTCCCCATCCTATACAGCTCCACGCTGAACCGACTGCTCCACCTTGCAGTGCAGTCCCCCTCCCCCCCCTGCCCCATCACCGGTCCTCAGCGTGTGACCAGAAATTCCGATCTACAATCTCGGCAACGATCTGATTACAGAGAACAGGAAATTCTACAAAATCGGATTGCAGCCCCTCCAGTGATTTCTCTCTGGTGACACCGCCGCCCGCCTGGCGGCTCTCTATAGACGGGAGACGAGAGGTTTGCAGCCGTCACCCCACATCCCTCCGGCAGGAAAGTCGGCTCCTTCTACTGGCTTCCTGTTAACCCCTCTCCTGCTGCACCCCCTCCCCCCCTCACAGAAAGCGGCATTCTCTGTCGTCGGCGTGACGCGCCGTCCCACAACAAAGCCGTGTTTTCACAGCTGACTGCTGGTGTCTGCATACCTGGAGGTGCGCACATTCCAGTCTGTACACACAAACAGGTAATTCTCCTCCTCTGACTAAGCCTGACTCGGTCATTCCGTAAATGCCGAGCTTCCTACGGGTGGCCCAGGCCGTGTCACCCGCGCCGCTGTCCCGTACCGTCACCCGCGCCAGCTTAATCAGCCGCAGCCTAATGAGAAAAATATGCGAGCCGATTGGGAGACGGAATTACGGAGACGGATACCATTCAAAGTGGCCTGACACATGGGGCAGTCATCTCCCTGGTGGGGGGGGAGCCCAACAAACCAAATCAATGCTCATCGATGGAGTGCGAGCGTCCGAGCCGCGTCTGATCTGTTCTTTAAGGTTGTGATAATGGCGGCATTTGAGGAGCGTTTAACCGCTTCCATACCGGGGCCTATTCTGACACTTCTCTCCTACATGTAAAAATCATCTTTTTTTTTGCTAGAAAATTACTCAGAACCCCCAAACATTATTCATGGGTTTTTTTTTAGCAGAGACACTGGGGAATAAAATGGCGATCGTTGCAACTTTTTAGATCACACAGTATTTGTGCAGGAATTTTTCAAAAGCGTTTTAAAAATAAACAAAATAAAAAAAGTTAGCCCAATTATTTTGTATGATGCAAAAGATGTTACACCGAGGAACTAGATACCTAACATGTCACGCTTTAAAGTTGCGCATACTTGTGGAATGGCGCCAAACTTTGGTACTAAAAATCTCCATAGGCGACGCTTTAAAAAATTTTTTTTTACAGATTACATGTTTAGAGTTAGACCCCTTTCACACTGAGCCGCTCAGGCGTCAGCGTAAAGCGGCGCTATTTTTAGCCGTTTTTAACCCTCCGCTAGTGGCCGAAAAGTGGTTAAATCCGCCCGCAAAACGCCGCTGCAGGGGCGCTTTGCTGGCGGTATCACGGCGCTGCTCCATTGTTTTCAATGGGCAGGAGTGGTGGAGGAGAGGTGTAGTCACCGCTCCTCCACCACTGCAAAGAACCTGCTGGCAGGACTTTTTTGTGTCGCCCTGCCAGCGCAGCGCCCCAGTGTGAAAGCACTCCGGCTTTAACACTGGGTTTGCAGCTGAGGCTTTTTTCAGGCACTATTTTTAGCACTGTAGCGCCTGAAAAACTCCTCAGTGTGAAAGGGGTCTTACAGAGGAGGTCTAGGGCTAGAATTATTGCTCTCGCTCTAACGCACGCGGTGGTACCTCTCATGTGCGATTTAAGCGCCGTTTATAAGCGCCGTTTACATATGTGGGTGCGACTTACGTGGCTTCTGTGCGCGAGCACACTTTTTTAAAATTTTTTCTTTATTTGTTTTATTTGTTAATTTTACACTTTCTCTTTAATTTTTTTTGTTGATCACTTTTATTCCTATTACAGTAAAACCTTGGTTTGAGAGCGTTTTGCAAGAGAAGAAAAATTGTTTTATTTTTTTTTTTTAATCAAATCCTTTTTAATATTTTATATGAAAACAACATTGACACAATACAGACAAAACCACAAAAATAGAAATCACACCAAACCAAAAAAAAAAAAAAACCACCCCGCTCACTTTGAGTATATATGACACACAAACAAAATTTTTAAATAAATTTTGTCTTGATATACAAGTAGCGTCATGTCACAACGGAGTATAAAAGAGAAGAGAGCGCCTCTAAGTGTAGCAATAGGGTTACATTTAATGAAGGTATCAACTGAAATGGTTGATGAATAAAACAGGCACATCTAAGTATGCAGGAATCCGGGGTAAAGCTGTCCACATAGACCGTCGTCCTCACCGCCATCGATGTCCTCCCTAACACGCTGCGCTCCAAGCCTCGCTTTCAGATCGCTCTACTGCAGGGTAGTCTTCCCGGCCACCATTGCAGACTGACAGCGGTGAGAGCCGGTGGTGCGGGAGATGGTCTATGTGGACAGCTTTAACCCCGGATGCCTGAATACTTAGATGTGCCTCTTTTATTCATCAACCATGTGAGTTGCTAAATGTTGTACCTTCATTTAATGTAACCATATTGCTACACTTAGAGGCGCCTCTCTTCTCTTTTATACTCTGGAGCTCCTGCTGGATTTTCTTCTAATCTCCTGGTGGAGGATTCCATTTGTAGATGGACATTTATGGTTACACAACCTATCACATTGCTTTATTCTTTTTATATGGACTATAAACTGAAGGACTTATGAATGAATGGTTGTGGAACGAATCCTTTGAGTTTCCATTATTTCTTATGGGAAATTCGCTTTAATATAAAAGCTTTGGATTACAAGCATGTTTCTGGAACGAATTAAGCTCCCAATCCAAGGTATTACTGTACAAGGAATGTAAACATCCCTTGTAATAGGAATGGTGTGAGACAGGTCCTCTTTATGGAGAGATCTGGAGTCCATAGGACCTCACATTTGTTTACATCTGCCTGCCCGGACGTGATGTCATAACGTCGCACCCGGGCCTCCGAGGGTCATAGAGATGACTGGCAAATCTCTATGCTCAACTTCCGACGAAGACCGATTCCTTCTCGCCAATCGTAGAAGTACGGAGGGCGGGGCTGGAGGCTTTGTCCCCTCCCACCGCCTGTAAGAACGATCAAGCAGCTGAACTTCCGCTACGATCGCTCTTATGGTGCACAGAATCTCCGGCCCAAAAAGATGATATCTGGATGATGCCTCCAGCTGCACCCACCATTCAGATCTCACCAAAGTCCAGGATGTCATATGAGGGTATAATGTTATGGATTGTGAGAGTTCTCGCTCTACCTACAGGGGGCGCACACTGCCACAGACAGCTAACAGTCCAATTCCATGATATTCCACCATCCCTGGTTCCCCCCTCCCCCCATCAACATAATGACATTTTTAAATAAAAACATAATTTTTTAGTACATTATTTTAGACCCGGTGATGTCATCACTGGGTCTCTGTGCTTCTCTATGCAATGGCTGGTGGGAGGGGCCAGCAGGGGGGTTGTACAAAGCTTCCTGAAAACATCCCAGCACCCCGCCTCAGTCCTCCTCAAGAGCCCTCAGTCCTGAAGTAAGCAGTGGGAGGAGTTATGTGAATATCGGTCAGTCTGGTGGAGTGGGTGTTCCTAGGCAGACTGAAGAATGCCTTAAACAACGCCCACATGTAATGCTGAGCCTCCCTGATTGACAGAACTGAAATTCAATGAAGGGGTGGGGCCAGGAACAGTCGGGCTGGGTAGGAAAGGGCAACATGACACTGGATGTCCCTCCTGACAAAAAATGAGGCGAGGCTCTATCTGACTTGCTGCAGCTCCTAACGCACATTGTGAGAAGTTCACAGTGTGCAGCGAAATCGGAGGAAGCCATTCCAGTCCAGGAGAGGAGACGCAAAACTGAATTAGGGTAGGAGGAGCCAGGTGCCGACTCTTCCCGGGGACGGCCGAACCCGGAAGCTCTTTTTCGTTTCTGCTGTCTTTTTCGATCTGGAACTGTAAGTTACTACTTCCTCCTTCTTATTGTCATTTTTGGGGTCTATGTGAGCGGTGGTGCCCAGTATAGAAAGCCTGACCCACGCATACCCTTTGGAGGAGGTGAACAGCTTCTGGACCTTGCACTCTAAGCATTTACCATCTGCTTGACTTGGCCCATCGGGGGCCGCTAATTGAGGGGAGAGGCTGGGGGAAACACTTGTGTGCCGCACCAGTTTGTGAAGTGAATGAATTCAGCACAAAGTCACCTTACTGGCATGCTACATTTTTGTATGGATATCAAGAGTCGCACTGCATGAAGCAACATTTATTTTGGACTTGATCACTTATATATGTCACGGTTTTTTTGATTTCATAATTTCTTCTAATGTTGGCAGATATTTGATTAGGTGGGAGGGGTGTTTAGTTTATTCCATTTTCTAGGATCGCAATTTTATATGCATATTTTGTCACTCTCTTTTTCACTTAATCACCTAATATTGTGGATTATTAACGCACATTGTATTTATTTCATGAATTGTTATTTATTTAATGCCAACATTTTTTCACTATCAATATTCATTGGATATCTGTGACCTTTATTTTACTTATTAAGTTTTAGGAATGGTTATACACATGGGATTTTTTATTCATTTTTTTCATCAGAATAACCACTAGCATTTAAACACTTTAGATATGTTATGTTACTCCTCCACATGAGAAGGTAGGAGTGTGCACTGCAGCATATTTTTTATGTGAATACAACATATACACCGGTTTTTATTCACCCTTTCCTAGTATGCACGTGTTGCTGTATTATTTATAGGCAACATATGCATGTTGTAACAAGGTAGTACTCCGTTTTTTCTGGCTACTTTGCAATTTGTCCATCACTGTGAATGGTACACCTAGATGAGCGCCACATACTTTCACTATTAAACTGAATTGTCACAGTGAGCAGGCAGAAGAGAGCGCCGGGGGAGGAGCGAGGCCGGGGAGAGCGCCGGGGAGGAGCGAGGCCGGGAGAGCGCCGGGGAGGAGCGAGGCCGGGGAGAGCGCCGGGGGAGGAGCGAGGCCGGGGAGAGCGCCGGGGGAGGAGCGAGGCCGGGGAGAGCGCCGGGGGAGGAGCGAGGCCGGGGAGAGCGCCGAGGGGAGGGCTGGGGAGGAGGATCGAGGCCGGTGAGAGCGCCGAGGGAGGAGGATCGAGGCCGGTGAGAGCGCCGAGGGAGGAGGATCGAGGCCGGTGAGAGGGGTGGGGAGGAGGATCGAGGCCGGTGAGAGGGGTGGGGAGGAGGATCGAGGCCGGTGAGAGGGGTGGGAGGAGGATCGAGGCCGGTGAGAGGGGTGGGAGGAGGATCGAGGCCGGTGAGAGGGGTGGGGAGGAGGATCGGGGGAGGAGCGAGGCCGGGGAGGAGCGAGGCTGGGGGAGGAGCGAGGCCGGGGGAGGAGCGAGGCCGGGGGAGGAGCGAGGCCGGGGGAGGAGCGAGGCCGGGGGAGGAGCGAGGCCGGGGGGGAGCGCCGGGGGAGGAGCGAGGCCGGGGATCGAGGCCGGGGGAGCACCGAGGGGAGGGCTGGGGAGGAGGATCGAGGCTGGGGAGGGAGTGAGGCTGGGGAGGAGTGAGGCCAGGGAGAGCACGGGGAGGATCGAGGCGAACTCTATTAAGGGGAGGCCAGAGGAAGAATTTGTTTTCCGTTCGGGGTGGAGTGGGAAAAGTTTATATAAACAGTTTCCCCGCTCGTCCTCACCTCCTGCCCCCCAGTGACAACGGTGTCAGGAAATAAAGGATAGATCCCCGATCGGCTACTTCACTTTGTCCGTTACAGATTCTTCCTCACTTCCTGTGTGATGAGCCGGTTGTCACTGGTACAGGAAGTGAGGGGGAATCACTCGGGAAGGAGCTGCAGTAACTACCCAAAAAGGTTCTAATCCTTCCAAGAGAAGTTCTGGCCCTCACACCCGTCTTATCACTCGTTGGCTCTGAGATCTTCTACCTTGGAATCTTCTGAATGATAAACTCGGAGGCCGATCGTCCTGTGCGGTGACTTTAATGAATGGAAGACCCGTGTGGCAAGGAAAAAGTAAATTTCTCAAAAATAAGAAATTTCAGCGACCAATCACCAATTCCTTTTTTTAAAGCTCCCCCCCTTTCCCCACAGGGGTTTTAGTGGTAGTACAGACTATACTCACCTTTCTTAAAAATGTTCCCTCCTCCCACCTACCTATCAAAAAGATCGGTGTCATGTGATCTGGCAGCTACAGCTCCCCCATAGGACAGAACTCTCAACAACAGCTGGGAGCCGGTGCTGCAAGATCATGTGACTAAAGCAGAATAAAAATATTTAAAGCGGAGTTCCACCCAAAAGTGGAGGCTACGCTTATCTGCTGCCTCCTCTCCCCCCCCCCCCCCTTTCCAGTGCCACATTTGGCACCTTTCGCGGGGGGATGGGGGGCGGGTGTTTTTGACAGGTACCAGTCACCCACTTCCAGGAGACAGCGCCGCAGCAACCTCTGCGCCCCTGCTCTTTCCTCCGCCGCCAGGCCAGTTAGAAAGAGCAGCGCGCTTCGCGCATGCGCAGTAGGGTTTTTGCCTTACCACGAATTGCAGCGGAAGCACCCGAGAGCTTATCAGAAAATCGGCTGGGGAGCCAACATTGCGGGATCATGGACAGGTAAGTGTCCTAATATTCAAAGTCAGCAGCTACAGTATTTGTAGCTGCTGACTTCATTTTTTGGTGGGGGGGGGGGGGGTGCAACTACTTTAAAGCGGAGTTCCACACAAAAATGGAACTTCCGCTTTTCGGAAGCCTTCCCCCCTCCGGTGTCACATTTGGCACCTTTCAGGGGGGAGGGGGGTGCAGATACCTGTCTAAGACAGGTATTTGCACCCACTTCTGGCATAGACTCCCATGGGAGTCTATGCCTCTTCCCGTCCCGACCGCGCTGTCTGCTGGGAACACACAGCCCCCAGCAGAGAGCGGGGACCACTAGGGACGCGCAGCGCGACTCGCGCATGCGCAGTAGGGAACCGGGAAGTGAAGCCGCAACACTTCACTTCTGATTCCCTCACCTAGGATGGCTGCGGCAGCTGCCGAGAACAGAGCGGGTTCTCGGCGTCCCCTGCCGACATCGCTGGACCCCGGGACAGGTAAGTGGCCATGTATTAAAAGTCAGCAGCTGCAGTATTTGTAGCTGCTGGCTTTTAATATTTATTTATTTTTTGCGGTGTGGGTGAACCCCCGCTTTAAGTGTGCCGTATTTTTTTTTATTCGGGTCATGGAACACATGTACAAGGGGGGGGGGGCATGGAAGACTGCATGGAGAATATGTACACGGGGCCATGGAAGACATGTACGCGGGGCTCAATGTAAGGTTGCATGGAAGACAGGTACAAGGGGGGCATGGAGGTAGTGTGAGAGCTTGTTCCCGGTCGCCATTTTTTATTCACTTGGCATCCTCTTCTCTCTGCAGCTCCGGGTTGTGGGCAGGCCCTTGGCATCCTCTTCTCTCTGCAGCTCTGGGTTGTGGGCAGGCACTTGGCATCCTCTTCTCTCTGCAGCTCCGGGTTGTGGGCAGGCCCTTGGCATCCTCTTCTCTCTGAAGCTCCTAGTTGTGGGCAGGGCCTTGGCATCCTCTTCTCTCTGCAGGTCTGGGTTGTGGGCGGGCCCTTGGCATCCTCCTCTCTGCAGGTCTGGGTTGTGGGCGGGCCCTCAGCATCCTCTAATCTCTGCAGCTCTGGGTTGTGGGCAGGGCCTTGGCATCCTCTTCTCTCTGCAGCTCCGGGTTGTGGGTGGGCCCTTGGCATCCTCTTCTCTCTGCAGGTCTGGGTTGTGGGCGGGCCCTTGGCATCCTCCTCTCTGCAGCTCCGGGTTGTGGGTGGGCCCTTGGCATCCTCTTCTCTCTGCAGCTCCGGGTTGTGGGCAGGCCCCTGGCATCCTCTTCTCTCTGCAGCTCCGGGTTGTGGGCAGGCCCCTGGCATCCTCTTCTCTCTGCAGCTCCGGGTTGTGGGCAGGCCCCTGGCATCCTCTTCTCTCTGAAGCTCCGGGTTGTGGGCAGGCCCCTGGCATCCTCTTCTCTCTGAAGCTCCTAGTTGTGGGCAGGCCCCTGGCATCCTCTTCTCTCTGAAGCTCCTAGTTGTGGGCGGGCCCTCAGCATCCTCTTCTCTCTGAAGCTCCTAGTTGTGGGCGGGTCCTCAGCATCCTCTTCTCTCTGAAGCTCTGGGTTGTGGGCGGGCCCTCAGCATTCTCTTCTCTCTGAAGCTCTGGGTTGTGGGAAGGCCCTCAGCATCCTCTTCTCTCTGAAGCTCCCGGTTGTGGGCGGGCCCTCAGCATCCTCTTCTCTCTGAAGCTCTGGGTTGTGGGAGGGCCCTCAGCATCCTCTTCTCTCTGAAGTTCTGGGTTGTGGGAGGGCCCTCAGCATCCTCTTCTCTCTGAAGCTCTGGGTTGTGGGCGGGCCCTCAGCATCCTCTTTTCTCTGAAGCTCCCGGTTGTGGGAGGGCCCTTGGACATCCTCTTCTCTCTGAAGCTCTGGGTTGTAGGCCGGCCCTCAGCATCCTCTCACACAACACAGGACTGCTATTGCTGCATTGTATGTGATGACATCAGAGTGCGATAGACACAGTGGGTTTTGGGGGACCGGTCACAAAAGGAGGAGGAGCCTGCAGGAATGAGGGGTGGGCACTCAGCGTTTGCGGTTGGGGGACACATAGTAAAAGGAATTCTGATAAAGTTGAACTATATTCCTGAAGAGACCTCAAACGTGGACAAAAAAATCCCTGACAGAGGACCAATCCCGGGACGATGTCCCCCGACACCCAATAAGGAGGGCCCAGGGGTGAGGACAAAGACGAGGCGCCCACTGTTGGCCCCGTATGGGAAGACATCAGCCGACCCCGGATAGGAGGTCAGTGATGATCTCCATACTCTGAGTGGTGTGGAGTCCTATCTGAACAATAGAGGTCACAGCAGTAATATTTTTACCAAAAGGGGGGGAGGGGGCACCTGTCCTTACCGGATAACAACCAAATCACTGCACCTTGTGTGCAATCCCATTGGTTGGCCTCCACTAACACGGCGCTTGACAGCAGTACCAAGACGAGGAATGCCAGAAAAACCCAACATCTGCCCAACCCCCTCCCCCGACAGATCCTCACCAATGGGTCACCCGACACCCCAACACAGCGACCTTCCACCACAATGCCGGCACATGTATAGCCGGGCGACACCGAGAGACGAGCAAAGAATCGCTAAGAATATCAGCAGACAGTTCAATACATGACCAACAATCGCCACCCATCACAGCCAATCCAATCACTGCCACCATCACCCAGAAGATGTATAATATCCCCGTCCTGTCACTCATCCCCACCTACTGATCCCCACCAACCAATGGTGGGAGCCGCTTCTATCCCCGCCCATTCATCTTATACAACCAATGGTGGGAGCCGCTCCTATCCCCACCCACTCATCCCATACAGCCAATGGTGGGAGCCGCTCCTATCCCCGCCCACCTCATCTTATACAACCAATGGTGGGAGCCGCTCCTATCCCCGCCCATTCATCTTATACAACCAATGGTGGGAGCCGCTCCTATCCCCGCCCATTCATCTTATACAACCAATGGTGGGAGCCGCTCCTATCCCCGCCCACTCATCTTATACAACCAATGGTGGGAGCCGCTCCTATCCCCGCCCATTCATCTTATACAACCAATGGTGGGAGCCGCTCCTACTGTACCGGAAACCCACACAGATCATCTTCACCAAAACCACCACCGAAACACAACAACTTCAACCAATGGACAACTGATAATGTCACCCCCCAATTACAGCGACCTATACATGTCACCCCCCACCAGACCCCAGAGGGCCCCCAGACCATAAATGAGCCCCACTGGGTTAGGGGACCTCCACCTCACTAATATGATCATTGGGAACCCCTAATTGTTTTGGGGGACAATACCCCAAGAGCAGCCAACACACACCCAGGAGATTGTAGATAAGCAGTTTAGGGGTTCATACAGCCTCACAAAGGGGAACACGCACCCCCAATTCATGATGGTAAGAGGGGGCCCAGCTGATCCCAAGAAATTATAGTGCACTCAGACATGGAAATCACATTGGGGAACCTAGGATATGAAGGGGGGGGTTCAGACCTACATTGGGGCCCCTGGGATCGGGGGGGGTCACACCTACATTGGGGCCCCTGGGATCGGGGGGGGGTCACACCTACATTGGGGATCGAGGGGGGTCAGACATATATTGGGGCCCCTGGGATCGGGGGGGTCACACCTACATTGGGGCCCCTGGGATCGGGGGGGGTCACACCTACATTGGGGCCCCTGGGATCGGGGGGGTCACACCTACATTGGGGCCCTGGGATCGGGGGGGGTCACACCTACATTGGGGCCCTGGGATCGGGGGGGTCACACCTACATTGGGGCCCCTGGGATCGGGGGGGTCACACCTACATTGGGGCCCCTGGGATCGGGGGGGTCACACCTACATTGGGCCCCTGGGATCGGGGGGGTCACACCTACATTGGGGCCCCTGGGATCGGGGGGGACACACCTACATTGGGGCCCCTGGGATCGGGGGGGGGTCACACCTACATTGGGGATCGAGGGGGGTCACACCTACATTGGGGCCCCTGGGATCGGGGGGGTCACACCTACATTGGGGCCCCTGGGATCGGGGGGGTCACACCTACATTGGGGCCCCTGGGATCGGGGGGGTCACACCTACATTGGGGCCCCTGGGATCGGGGGGGGTCACACCTACATTGGGGCCCCTGGGATCGGGGGGGTCACACCTACATTGGGGCCCCTGGGATCGGGGGGGTCACACCTACATTGGGGCCCCTGGGATCGGGGGGGTCACACCTACATTGGGGATCGAGGGGGGTCAGACATATATTGGGGCCCCTGGGATCGGGGGGGTCACACCTACATTGGGGCCCCTGGGATCGGGGGGGTCACACCTACATTGGGGCCCCTGGGATCGGGGGGGTCACACCTACATTGGGGCCCCTGGGATCGGGGGGGGTCACACCTACATTGGGGCCCCTGGGATCGGGGGGGGTCACACCTACATTGGGGCCCCTGGGATCGGGGGGGTCACACCTACATTGGGGCCCCTGGGATCGGGGGGGTCACACCTACATTGCCCCTGGGATCGGGGGGGTCACACCTACATTGGGGCCCCTGGGATCGGGGGGGTCACACCTACATTGGGGCCCCTGGGATCGGGGGGGGGGTCACACCTACATTGGGGATCGAGGGGGGTCACACCTACATTGGGGCCCCTGGGATCGGGGGGGTCACACCTACATTGGGGCCCCTGGGATCGGGGGGGTCACACCTACATTGGGGCCCTGGGATCGGGGGGGTCACACCTACATTGGGGCCCCTGGGATCGGGGGGGGTCACACCTACATTGGGGCCCCTGGGATCGGGGGGGTCACACCTACATTGGGGCCCCTGGGATCGGGGGGGTCACACCTACATTGGGGCCCCTGGGATCGGGGGGGGTCACACCTACATTGGGGATCGAGGGGGGTCAGACATATATTGGGGCCCCTGGGATCGGGGGGGTCACACCTACATTGGGGCCCCTGGGATCGGGGGGGTCACACCTACATTGGGGCCCCTGGGATCGGGGGGGTCACACCTACATTGGGGCCCCTGGGATCGGGGGGGTCACACCTACATTGGGGCCCCTGGGATCGGGGGGGTCACACCTACATTGGGGCCCCTGGGATCGGGGGGGTCACACCTACATTGGGGCCCCTGGGATCGGGGGGTCACACCTACATTGGGGCCCCTGGGATCGGGGGGGTCACACCTACATTGGGGCCCCTGGGATCGGGGGGGTCACACCTACATTGGGGCCCCTGGGATCGGGGGGGGTCACACCTACATTGGGGCCCCTGGGATCGGGGGGGTCACACCAACATTGGGGCCCCTGGGATCGGGGGGGTCACACCTACATTGGGGCCCCTGGGATCGGGGGGGTCACACCTACATTGGGGCCCCTGGGATCGGGGGGGTCACACCTACATTGGGGCCCCTGGGATCGGGGGGGGTCACACCTACATTGGGGCCCCTGGGATCGGGGGGGTCACACCTACATTGGGGCCCCTGGGATCGGGGGGGTCACACCTACATTGGGGCCCCTGGGATCGGGGGGGGTCACACCTACATTGGGGATCGAGGGGGGTCAGACATATATTGGGGCCCCTGGGATCGGGGGGTCACACCTACATTGGGGCCCCTGGGATCGGGGGGTCACACCTACATTGGGGCCCCTGGGATCGGGGGGGTCACACCTACATTGGGGCCCCTGGGATCGGGGGGGTCACACCTACATTGGGGCCCCTGGGATCGGGGGGGGTCACACCTACATTGGGGCCCCTGGGATCGGGCGGGGGTCACACCTACATTGGGGCCCCTGGGATCGGGCGGGGGTCACACCTACATTGGGGCCCCTGGGATCAGGGGGGTCACACCTACATTGGGGCCCCTGGGATCTGGGGGGGTGTCACACCTACATTGGGGCCCCTGGGATCTGGGGGGGTGTCACACCTACATTGGGGCCCCTGGGATCTGGGGGGGTGTCACACCTACATTGGGGCCCCTGGGATCTGGGGGGGTGTCACACCTACATTGGGGCCCCTGGGATCTGGGGGGGTGTCACACCTACATTGGGGCCCCTGGGATCTGGGGGGGTGTCACACCTACATTGGGGCCCCTGGGATCTGGGGGGGTGTCACACCTACATTGGGGCCCCTGGGATCTGGGGGGTGTCACACCTACATTGGGGCCCCTGGGATCTGGGGGGGGGTGTCACACCTACATTGGGGCCCTGGGATCTGGGGGGGTGTCTCACCTACATTGGGGCCCCTGGGAACTGGGGGGGTGTCTCACCTACATTGGGGCCCCTGGGATCTGGGGGGGGGTGTCACACCTACATTGGGGCCCCTGGGATCTGGGGGGGGTGTCACACCTACATTGGGGCCCCTGGGATCTGGGGGGTCACACCTACATTGGGGCCCTGGGATCTGGGGGGGGGGTGTCACACCTACATTGGGGCCCCTGGGATCTGGGGGGGGGGTGTCACACCTACATTGGGGCCCCTGGGATCGGGGGGGGGTCACACCTACATTGGGGCCCCTGGGATCTGGGGGGTCACACCTACATTGGGGGCCCCTGGGATCTGGGGGGGTCACACCTACATTGGGGCCCCTGGGATCTGGGGGGGTCACACCTACATTGGGGCCCCTGGGATCTGGGGGGGTCACACCTACATTGGGGCCCCTGGGATCTGGGGGGGTCACACCTACATTGGGGCCCCTGGGATCTGGGGGGGGTCACACCTACATTGGGGCCCCTGGGATCTGGGGGGGGTCACACCTACATTGGGGCCCCTGAGATCGGGGGGGGTCACACCTACATTGGGGCCCCTGGGATCAGGGGGTCAAACCTACATTGGGGCACCTGGGATCGGGGGGGGTCACACCTACATTGGGCCCCTGGGATCGGGGGGGTCACACCTACAATGGGGCCCCTGGGATCGGGGGGGGGGGGGTCACACCTACATTGGGGCCCCTGGGATCGGGGGGGTCACACCTACATTGGGGCCCTTGGGAACGAGGGGGGGGGGGGGTCACACCTACATTGGGGCCCCTGGGATCGGAGGGGGTCACACCTACATTGGGGCCCCTGGGATCGGGGGGGGTCACACCTACATTGGGGCCCCTGGGATCGAGGGGGTCACACCTACATTGGGGCCCCTGGGATCGAGGGGGTCACACCTACATTGGGGCCCCTGGGATCGAGGGGTCACACCTACATTGGGGCCCCTGGGATCGAGGGGGTCACACCTACATTGGGCCCCTGGGATCGAGGGGGTCACACCTACATTGGGGCCCCTGGGATCGAGGGGGTCACACCTACATTGGGACCCCTGGGATCGAGGGGGTCACACCTACATTGGGGCCCCTGGGATCGAGGGGGTCACACCTACATTGGGGCCCCTGGGATCGAGGGGGTCACACCTACATTGGGGCCCCTGGGATCGAGGGGGTCACACCTACATTAGGGCCCCTGGGATCGGGGGGGGTCACACCTACATTGGGGCCCCCGAGATCAGGGGGGGGTCACACCTACATTGGGGCCCCTGGGATCGGGGGGGGTCACACCTACATTGGGGCCCCTGGGATCGGGGGGGGGTCACACCTACATTGGGGTCCCTGGATCGGGGGGGGTCACACCTACATTGGGCCCCTGGGATCGGGGGGGGGGTCACACCTACATTGGGGCCCCTGGGATCGGGGGGGGTCACACCTACATTGGGGCCCCTGGGATCGGGGGGGGGGGTCACACCTACATTGGGGCCCCTGGGATCGGGGGGGTCACACCTACATTGGGGCCCCTGGGATCGGGGGGGGGTCACACCTACATTGGGGCCCCTGGGATCGAGGGGGTCACACCTACATTGGGGCCCCTGGGATCGAGGGGGTCACACCTACATTGGGGCCCCTGGGATCAAGGGGGTCACACCTACATTGGGGCCCCTGGGATCGGGGGGGTCCCACCTACATTGGGGCCCCTGGGATCGGGGGGGGTCATACCTATATTGGGGCCCCTGGGATCGGGGGGTCACACCTACATTGGGGCCCCTGGGATCGGGGGGTCCCACCTACATTGGGGCCCCTGGGATCGGGGGGTCACACCTACATTGGGGCCCCCTGGGATAGGCGGGGTCACACCTATATTGGGGCCCCCTGGGATCGGGGGGGTCACACCTATATTGGGGCCCCCTGGGATCGGGGGGGTCACACCTATATTGGGGCCCCCTGGGATGGGGGGGGGTCACACCTACATTGGGGCCCCCTGGGATGGGGGGGTCACACCTATATTGGGGCCCCCTGGGATGGGGGGTCACACCTATATTGGGGCCCCTGGGATGGGGGGGTCACACCTATATTGGGGCCCCTGGGATGGGGGGGTCACACCTACATTGGGGCCCCTGGGATGGGGGGGGTCACACATATAGTGGGGCCCCTGGGATGGGGGGGGGTCACACATATAGTGGGGCCCCTGGGATGGGGGGGGGGTCACACATATAGTGGGGCCCCTGGGATGGGGGGGGGTCACACATATAGTGGGGCCCCTGGGATGGGGGGGGGTCACACATATAGTGGGGCCCCTGGGATGGGGGGGGGGGTCACACATATAGTGGGGCCCCTGGGATGGGGGGGGTCACACCTACATTGGGGCCCCTGGGATCGGGGGGGGGGGTCACACCTACATTGGGGTCCCTGGGATGGGGGGGGTCACACCTACATTGGGGCCCCTGGGATCGGGGGGGGTCACACCTACATTGGGGTCCCTGGGATCGGGGGGGGGGGGGGGTCACACCTACATTGGGGTCCCTGGGATGGGGGGGTCACACCTACATTGGGGCCCCTGGGATGGGGGGGTCACACCTACATTGGGGCCCCTGGGATGGGGGGGGGGGGTCACACCTATAGTGGGGCCCCTGGGATCGGAGGGGGGGTCACACCTACATTGGGGTCCCTGGGATGGGGGGGTCACACCTACATTGGGGTCCCTGGGATGGGGGGGGGTCACACCTATAGTGGGGCCCCTGGGATCGGAGGGGGGGTCACACCTACATTGGGGTCCCTGGGATGGGGGGGGGGTCACACCTACATTGGGGCCCCTGGGATGGGGGGGGTCACACCTATAGTGGGGCCCCTGGGATCGGAGGGGGGGTCACACCTACATTGGGGTCCCTGGGATGGGGGGGTCACACCTACATTGGGGCCCCTGGGATGGGGGGGTCACACCTACATTGGGGCCCCTGGGATGGGGGGGGGGTCACACCTACATTGGGGTCCCTGGGAAGAGGTCACACTGTGGGGCCCCTCACACCCCCTCCCTGGGGCCCCTGTGTCCCCTCCCCCACACACCGGACAATACCGACTCTCTCCCCGGACGGGTGTGGGCCTCTCTGGCCTGTGTAGGCCGCCCGTGCTTCTCTCTTACCGGTAAGTCGAAGCTTGACGGGCCCCGTTCCTCCGGGAGCCCGGGTTAGACATATCCGAGGAGGGCGGGGGGGTGTCCGGCCGCAGAGTCAGGCGGAGAGCGGAGGAGGCCCGGAGGATCCACCACACAGCAGGGCCGCCATCACAGGGAGGAGGAGGAGGGACTGAGCCAGACACAGGGGGCGGGGCCACGAGCAGACACCCCGCCTCCGCCAGGAGAGGGGACACCGCAACGGCCCTCCCACTGGACAGGGGAACACCTACAGGCTCCGCCCCTTGCTTAGATACGGCCACAGCCCTTCTGCTGGGCGGGGACACACATCGACCCGTCCCCGCCCCTGGAAGGAGACAGCCAGCTGAAAGAGAGGGGGGTGTGGCAGGAAGCGGGGGCGCGGTGCGTGCCGGGAGTTGTAGTTCCATTGCGGCCTCACGTACCGGAAGTAGGGACAAGACGTGTTGCTAGGGGCAACGCCTCCATTTGTTGTCTCTGAGTGTAGATGTTTTGTTGTCTCTGAGTGTAGATGTGGGATTATTTGGCGATCCAGTGATCAGAATGTGACCCTCCATTCATCAATAACACTGAGAGGTGTCCACCCCCCCTCCTTCTCCTACGTCACTGCTCTGCACACCCAGGAGCTGGGAGACAGCTGACCATTCCCCACAAATCAATGTCTTCCCCCTCTCCTCCTATTATAATCATCCTCTGATCACATAACATCTCCGACATAAAAGATCTATTTAAATATAGGTTTCTACCGATACTCCCCCCCACCCCCATCCCCCAATATCCCTCAATACTTTCCCCTATTTCCTTCCACACCTCCCCTTCTCTACCCTCTCACTCCTATCTATTTTTTCCCTCTTTCTTATCTACTACTAACTTCTCTACTTTTCTGCCTTCCTTTTGGGTAGCTACCTTTTGATTAAAATAAATGAATACCTAAGAAAGACTTGGAATTCAGCTAGAAAACCTACTTAGAAGACTTCTACATGTCTTTACAGGAAAATATACCTTTTAGTAGCAATCACATGTTAACGGATTGGATCTCCTAAGTCTTTCTATATATATGTTATCTTATGTAATGCTATACTGTCGGCAGGCTGCGACCCCCTTGAACTGTTATATACCGCTCTGGTATGTTCGGGGCTTTGCCCCTTCTCTCTTTTATAAAACATCAATAAAAATTATATTTGCAAAAAAAAAAAAAATAATCATCCTCTGGAGTCTCACTCCTCCTGCTGCAATCTTACAGACACTCCTAAAAGAGATGGAGGACAGGCTCCTCCCCCTGTGTTCAGGAAGTGGGCGAAGCTGGGAACACCAATAAGGACAATGATCGATCCCTGCGATGGGGGAGGAGCTGATTTTCTGTTTATTTTCCTCCATCTCACACACAGGAAGAGCCGTCCCCCCTCCCCCGGGGGAGACTTCCCGCCATTTCCTGTTCCTACAACAGGAAGTGGGAGCAAATCTCCTCTCAGAGCGTTGTCATGGTGACCGGTGTTCCCGATCTCCCTCTAATTCTGGGAAAGGCTCCACAGTCTACATTTCCTGTCACTTCCTGTTTTGTTGTCACCGTCACACTCAGAGAAGGGAAATGTTTATTGACCAAGATAGAAATCAAACCCCCCCCCAAATCACTGCAATATGAGAGCGTCGCCCCCCTCCTCCATCACCCCCCAAATCACTGCAATATGAGAGCGTCGCCCCCATTACTCCGACATGAGAGCATCTCCCCCCTCCTCCTTTTGCCCCCTCCCCCAAATCACTGCAATATGATAGGTTCCCCCTCATTACTCCGACATGAGAGCATCACCTCCCCCCCCATCACTGCAACATGAGAGTGTCACCCCCCATTACTGCAATATGATAGTGTCCCCCCCATTAATCCGATATGAGAGCGTCACCCCCCCCCCATCACTGCAACATGAGAGTGTCACCCCCCCCCATTACTGCAATATGATAGTGTCCCCCCCTCCTCCACCCCCCCAATCACTGCAATATAATAGTGTCCCCCCCATTACTCCGACATGAGAGTATCACCCCCCCCATCACTGCAATATGATAGTGTCCCCCCCTCCATCACTGAAAAGAAACAAAATCCCCTTGTGGTGGACTTTTAAGGCACAGAAATCGTTTGAGAAAAATGTATCTAGTTTGAAAAATGTTTATTCAATATAATAAGTACAAAATATAAAAAAACACATAAAAAAGATACAATAGAACAAATTTACAGTGCTGTCATCACAACATAGTACAAGTAGTAAACCAGTAATTCTCGTACCCAACGCATTTCGGAGCACATATGTGTATCTCCTTCCTCAAGGGTATAATTAAGCGAGAATACGAAGTGTTCTAAAATGAAATGTTTGAGAGGAATAAGTATACAAATATGCATAAATATACAGAGACAACGGGCAGAAAAGGTGGAGAAAATGGAGAAAATCACTTACATATATATTGAGATGACAACCCTTTCAGACCATGCAGATTAAAAACATATGAATGCAAAAAGATGTTCCCAGTTTGCTTGAGCCGGAGATCCAACACAAGTGGCGTGCCTCAAAAAGAGGGGTGCCCAGCCTGAAAAGCTGACCCAGTTCCCCCACACATATACCAGACCAGGAGGGGAGGCCAGGGGACCCGCTGGGGCCAAAAAGAGGGAAAAGACCCTGAAATCATGAAATAGAGTAAAGGAGTACATACATTTAATTCTAGTTTTAATTGACTTTTATTTTTAATATCTAACAGAATAAAAAAGTAGAAAACTTTATTTAATTCATGTACAGACGTTTGAAAAAACTCTGAGATAAATAGATTGTAATATATTCCAAAAAGATACCTGCCAATGGTGAGTAAGAACCACGTGAGTGTGCAAAGAACGTTATTTGTTGTAGAGAGCACAGTCACCACAACTGTAGAAAAAGAAATAATAAAATATTCGGATTGGTGGTGTATAAGGTTATTTATTTATATGAAGAAAAAAAGTATATACAGTGGGGATGGAAAGTATTCAGACCCCCTTAAATGTTTCACTCTTTGTTATATTGCAGCCATTTGCTAAAATCATTTACGTTCATTTTTTTCCCTCATTAATGTACACACAGCACCCCATATTGTACACACAGCCCCCCATATTGTACACACAGCACCCCATATTGTACACACAGCCCCCCATATTGTACACACAGCCCCCCATATTGTACACACAGCACCCCATATTGTACACACAGCCCCCCATATTGTACACACAGCCCCCCATATTGTACACACAGCACCCCATATTGTACACACAGCCCCCATATTGTACACACATCACCCCATATTGTACACACAGCCCCCATATTGTACACACAGCACCCCATATTGTACACACAGCACCCCATATTGTACACACAGCCCCCATATTGTACACACATCACCCCATAGTGTACACACAGCCCCCATATTGTACACACAGCCCCCATATTGTACACACAGCCCCCATAATGTACACACAGCACCCCATATTGTACACACAGCCCCCATATTGTACACACAGCACCCCATATTGTACACACAGCACCCCATATTGTACACACAGCACCCCATATTGTACACACAGCCCCCATATTGTACACACAGCACCCCATATTGTACACACAGCACCCCATATTGTACACACAGCACCCCATATTGTACACACAGCCCCCATATTGTACACACAGCACCCCATATTGTACACACAGCCCCCATATTGTACACACAGCCCCCATATTGTACACACAGCCCCCATATTGTACACACAGCACCCCATATTGTACACACAGCACCCCATATTGTACACACAGCACCCCATATTGTACACACAGCCCCCATATTGTACACACAGCACCCCATATTGTACACACAGCACCCCATATTGTACACACAGCACCCCATATTGTACACACAGCCCCCATATTGTACACACATCACCCCATATTGTACACACAGCACCCCATATTGTACACACAGCCCCCCATATTGTACACACAGCACCCCATATTGACAGAAAAACACAGAATTGTTGACGTTTTTGCAGATTTATTAAAAAAGAAAAACTGAAATATCACATGGTTCTAAGTATTCAGACCCTTTGCTCAGTATTTAGTAGAAGCCCCTTTTGATCTAATACAGCCATGAGTCTTTTTGGGAAAGATGCTACAAGTTTTTCACACCTGGATTTGGGGATCCTCTGCCATTCCTCCTTGCAGATCCTCTCCAGTTCTGTCAGGGGGGATGGTAAACGTTTTTAGGTCTCTCCAGAGATTCTCAATTAGTTTAAGTCAGGGCTCTGGCTGGGCCATTCAAGAACAGTCACGGAGTTGTTGTGAAGCCACTCCTTCGTTATTTTAGCTGTGTGCTTAGGGTCATTGTCTTGTTGGAAGGTAAACCTTCGGCCCAGTCTGAGGTCCTGAGCACTCTGGAGAAGGTTTTCATCCAGGATATCCTTGTACTTGGCTGCATTCATCTTTTCCTCGATTGCAACCAGTCATCCTGTCCCTGCAGCTGAAATACACCCCCACAGCATAATGCTTCCACCACCATGCTTCACTGTTGGGACTGTATTGAACAGGTGATGAGCAGTGCCTGGTTTTCTCCACACATACCGCTTAGAATTAAGGCCAAAAAGTTCTATCTTGGTCTCATCAGACCAGAGAATCTTATTTCTCACCATCTTGGAGTCCTTCAGGTGTTTTTTAGTACACTTTCATGTGTCTTGCACTGAGGAGAGGCTTCCGTCGGGCCACTCTGCCATAAAGCCCCGACTGGTGGAGGGCTGCAGTGATGGTTGACTTTCTACAACTTTCTCCCATCTCCCAACTGCATCTCTGGAGCTCAGCCACAGTGATCTTTGGGTTCTTCTTTACCTCTCTCACCAAGGCTCTTCTCCCCCGATAGTTCAGTTTTGCCGGACGGCCAGCTCTAGGAAGGGTTCTGGTCGTCCCAAACCTCTTCCATTTAAGGATTATGGAGGCCACTGTGCTCTTAGGAACCTTAAGTGCAGCAGAATGTTTTTTGTAACCTTGGCCAGATCTGTGCCTTGCCACAATCCTGTCTCTGAGCTCTTCAGGCAGTTCCTTTGACCTCATGATTCTCATTTGCTCTGACATGCACTGTGAGCTGTAAGGTCTTATATAGACAGGTGTGTGGCTTTCCTAATCACGTCCAATCAGTATAATCAAACACAGCTGGACTCAAATGAAGGTGTAGAACCATCTCAAGGATGATCAGAAGAAATGGACAGCACCTGAGTTATATATATGAGTGTCACAGCAAAGGGTCTGAATACTTAGGACCATGTGATATTTCAGTTTTTCTTTTTTAATAAATCTGCAAAAATGTCAACAATTCTGTGTTTTTCTGTCAATATGGGGGGCTGTGTGTACAATATGGGGTGCTGTGTGTACAATATGGGGTGCTGTGTGTACAATATGGGGTGCTGTGTGTACATTAATGAGGAAAAAAAATGAAACTAAATGATTTTAGCAAATGGCTGCAATATAACAAAGAGTGAAACATTTAAGGGGGTCTGAATACTTTCCGTCTCCACTGTATATCATGTATTATGGGCACTGACTGCAGTGACAATATTAAATTAATTCATTAAATGTGTTAAACTTTTGTGATTGTACTAAAATGACAAAATATACATTCAATATAATATACTGCGACATGAGAGCATCAAACCCCCCTTCCATCACTGCGACATGAGAGCGTCACCTCCCTCCCCTCCATCATTGTGACATGAGAACGTCACCCCCTTCATCACTGCGACATGAGAGCGTCACCCCCCCTCCATCACTGTGACATGAGAGCCTCACCCCCCCTCCATCACTGCGACATGAGAGCGTCACCCCCCTCCATCACTGCGACATGAGAGCGTCACCCCCCTCCATCACTGTGACATGAGAGCGTCACCCCCCCCTCCATCACTGCAACATGAGAGCCTCACCCCCCCCTCCATCACTGCGACATGAAAGCGTCACCCCCCCCCATCAATGTGGCATGAGAGCGTCACCCCCCCTCCATCACTGTGACATGAGAGCGTCACCCCCCTCCATCGCTGTGACATGAGAGCGTCACCGCCCTCCATCGCTGTGACATGAGAGCGTCACCCCCCTGCATCGCTGTGACATGAAAGCGTCACCCCCCCTCCATCACTGTGACATGAGAGCGTCACCCCCCCCTCCATCACTGTGACATGAGAGCATCACCCCTCCTTCATCAATGCGACATGAGAGCGTCACCCCCCCCTCCATCACTGCGACATGAGAGCGTCACCCCCCCCTCCATCACTGCAACATGAGAGCGTCACCCCCCCTCCATCACTGTGACATGAGAGCGTCACCCCCCTCCATCACTGTGACATGAGAGCGTCACCCCCCCTCCATCACTGTGACATGAGAGCGTCACCCCCCCTCCATCACTGTGACATGAGAGCGTCACCCCCCTCCATCACTGTGACATGAGAGCGTCACCCCCCCTCCATCACTGCAACATGAGAGCCTCACCCCCCCCTCCATCACTGCGACATGAAAGCGTCACCCCCCCCCATCACTGTGACATGAGAGCGTCACCCCCCTCCATCGCTGTGACATGAGAGCGTCACCGCCCTCCATCGCTGTGACATGAGAGCGTCACCCCCCTGCATCGCTGTGACATGAAAGCGTCACCCCCTCCTCCATCACTGTGACATGAGAGCGTCACCCCCCCCTCCATCACTGTGACATGAGAGCATCACCCCTCCTTCATCAATGCGACATGAGAGCGTCACCCCCCCCTCCATCACTGCGAGATGAGAGCGTCACCCCCCCTCCATCACTGCGACATGAGAGCATCACCCCCCCCTCCATCACTGCGAGATGAGAGCGTCACCCCCCCTCCATCACTGCGACATGAGAGCGTCACCCCCCTCCATCACTGCGACATGAGAGCGTCACCCCCCCTCCATCACTGTGACATGAGAGCGTCACCCCCCATCACTGCGAGATGAGAGCGTCACCCCCCCTCCATCACTGCGACATGAGACCGTCACCCCCTTCATCACTGCGACATGAGAGCGTCACCCCCCCTCCATCACTGTGACATGAGAGCCTCACCCCCCCTCCATCACTGCGACATGAGAGCGTCACCCCCCTCCATCACTGTGACATGAGAGCGTCACCCCCCCTCCTTCACTGCAACATGAGAGCCTCACCCCCCCCTCCATCACTGCGACATGAAAGCGTCACCCCCCCTCCAACACTGCGACATGAGAGCGTCACCCCCCCCCCCCATCAATGTGGCATGAGAGCGTCACCCCCCCTCCATCACTGTGACATGTGAGCGTCATCCCCCTCCATCGCTGTGACATGAGAGCGTCACCCCCCCTCCATCACTGTGACATGAGAGCGTCACCCCCCTCCATCGCTGTGACATGAGAGCGTCACCGCCCTCCATCGCTGTGACATGAGAGCGTCACCCCCCTGCATCGCTGTGACATGAAAGCGTCACCCCCCCTCCATCACTGTGACATGAGAGCGTCACCCCCCCCTCCATCACTGTGACATGAGAGCATCACCCCTCCTTCATCAATGCGACATGAGAGCGTCACCCCCCCCTCCATCACTGCGAGATGAGAGCGTCACCCCCCCTCCATCACTGCGACATGAGAGCGTCACCCCCCCTCCATCACTGCGACATGAGAGCGTCACCCCCCCCTCCATCACTGTGACATGAGAGCGTCACCCCCCCTCCATCACTGCGACATGAGACCGTCACCCCCTTCATTATTGCGACATGAGAGCGTCACTCCCCCTCCATCACTGCGACATGAGAGCCTCACCCCCCCTCCATCACTGTGACATGAGAGCGTCACCCCCCTCCATCACTGTGACATGAGAGCCTCACCCCCCCTCCATCACTGTGACATGAGGGCGTCACCCCGCTCCATCACTGTGACATGAGAGCGTCACCCCCCTCCATCACTGTGACATGAGGGCGTCACCCCCCTCCATCACTGTGACATGAGAGCGTCACCCCCCTCCATCACTGTGACATGAGAGCGTCACCCCCCTCCATCACTGTGACATGACAGCGTCACCCCCCCTCCATCACTGTGACATGAGAGCGTCACCCCCCCTCCATCACTGTGACATGAGAACGTCACCCCCCCTCCATCACTGTGACATGAGAGCGTCAACCCCCCCCCATCACTGTGACATGAGAGCCTCACCCCCCCCCCTCCATCACTGTGACATGAGAGCGTCACCCCCCTCCATCACTGTGACATGAGAGCCTCACCCCCCCCATCACTGTGACATGAGAGCGTCACCCCCCTCCATCACTGTGACATGAGAGCGTCACCCCCCCTCCATCACTG
Source organism: Lithobates septentrionalis (assembly GCA_037952835.1). Taxonomy (NCBI): domain Eukaryota; kingdom Metazoa; phylum Chordata; class Amphibia; order Anura; family Ranidae; genus Lithobates; species Lithobates septentrionalis. Next base: position 131,261 of record JBBDGP010005191.1, on the reverse strand, counting down.
TGACATGAGAGCCTCACCCCCCCCTCCATCACTGTGACATGAGAGCCTCACCCCCCCCATCACTGTGACATGAGAGCGTCACCCCCCCTCCATCACTGTGACATGAGATCGTCACCCCCCCCCCATCACTGTGACATGAGAGCGTCAACCCCCCCCCCCATCACTGTGACATGAGAGCCTCACCCCCCCCCCCCTCCATCACTGTGACATGAGAGCGTCACCCCCCTCCATCACTGTGACATGAGAGCCTCACCCCCCCCCCATCACTGTGACATGAGAGCGTCACCCCCCTCCATCACTGTGACATGAGAGCGTCACCCCCCCTCCATCACTGTGACATGAGAGCCTCACCCCCCCCCCCTCCATCACTGTGACATGAGAGCCTCACCCCCCCCCATCACTGTGACATGAGAGCGTCACCCCCCCTCCATCACTGTGACATGAGATCGTCACCCCCCCCCCCTCCATCACTGTGACATGAGAGTGTCACCCCCCTCGCATCACTGTGACATGAGAGCGTCACCCCCCCTCCATCACTGTGACATGAGAGTGTCACCCCCCTCGCATCACTGTGACATGAGAGCGTCACCCCTCCTCCATCACTGTGACATGAGAGCGTCACCCCCCTCCATCACTGTGACATGAGAGCCTCACCCCCCCCCTCCATCACTGTGACATGAGAGCCTCACCCCCCCCCCCCTCCATCACTGTGACATGAGAGCGTCACCCCCCTCCATCACTGTGACATGAGAGCCTCACCCCCCCCCATCACTGTGACATGAGAGCGTCACCCCCCTCCATCACTGTGACATGAGAGCATCACCCCCCCTCCATCACTGTGACATGAGAGCCTCACCCCCCCCCATCACTGTGACATGAGAGCGTCACCCCCCCTCCATCACTGCGACATGAGAGCCTCACCCCCCCTCCATCACTGCGACATGAAAGCGTCACCCCCCCTCCATCACTGCGACATGAGAGCGTCACCCCCCCCCATCAATGTGGCATGAGAGCGTCACCCCCCCTCCATCACTGTGACATGAGAGCGTCACCCCCCTCCATCGCTGTGACATGAGAGCGTCACCCCCCCTCCATCACTGTGACATGAGAGCGTCACCCCCCTCCATCGCTGTGACATGAGAGCGTCACCGCCCTCCATCGCTGTGACATGAGAGCGTCACCCCCCTGCATCGCTGTGACATGAAAGCGTCACCCCCCCTCCATCACTGTGACATGAGAGCGTCACCCCCCCTCCATCACTGTGACATGAGAGCATCACCCCTCCTTCATCAATGCGACATGAGAGCGTCACCCCCCCCTCCATCACTGCGAGATGAGAGCGTCACCCCCCCTCCATCACTGCGACATGAGAGCGTCACCCCCCCCTCCATCACTGTGACATGAGAGCGTCACCCCCCATCACTGCGAGATGAGAGCGTCACCCCCCCTCCATCACTGCGACATGAGACCGTCACCCCCTTCATTATTGCGACATGAGAGCGTCACTCCCCCTCCATCACTGCGACATGAGAGCCTCACCCCCCCTCCATCACTGTGACATGAGAGCGTCACCCCCCTCCATCACTGTGACATGAGAGCCTCACCCCCCCTCCATCACTGTGACATGAGGGCGTCACCCCGCTCCATCACTGTGACATGAGAGCCTCACCCCCCCTCCATCACTGTGACATGAGGGCGTCACCCCCCTCCATCACTGTGACATGAGAGCGTCACCCCCCTCCATCACTGTGACATGAGAGCGTCACCCCCCTCCATCACTGTGACATGAGAGCGTCACCCCCCTCCATCACTGTGACATGAGAGCGTCACCCCCCTCCATCACTGAGACATGAGAGCGTCACCCCCCCTCCATCACTGTGACATGAGAGCGTCACCCCCCCTCCATCACTGTGACATGAGAGCGTCACCCCCCTCCATCACTGTGACATGAAAGCGTCACCCCCCCTCCATCACTGCGAGATGAGAGCCTCACCCCCCCTCCATCACTGTGACATGAGAGTGTCACCCCCCTCCATCACTGCGAGATGAGAGCCTCACCCCCCCTCCATCACTGTGACATGAGAGCGTCACCCCCCCTCCATCACTGTGACATGAGAGCCTCACCCCCCCTCCATCACTGTGACATGAGAGCGTCACCCCCCCCCTCCATCACTGTGACATGAGAGCGTCATCCCCCCTCCATCACTGTGACATGAGAGCGTCACCCCCCCTCCATCACTGCGAGATGAGAGCGTCACCCCCCCTCTATCACTGTGACATGAGAGCTTCACCCCCCCTCCATCACTGCGACATGAGAGCGTCACCCCCCCTCCATCACTGCTACATGAGAGCGTCACCCCCCCCTCCATTACTGTGACATGAGAGCGTCACCCCCCCTCCATCACTGTGACATGAGAGCGTCACCCCCCCTCCATCACTGTGACATGAGAACGTCACCCCCCCTCCATCACTGTGACATGAGAGCGTCAACCCCCCCTCCATCACTGTGACATGAGAGCCTCACCCCCCCCCCATCACTGTGACATGAGAGCGTCACCCCCCTCCATCACTGTGACATGAGAGCGTCACCCCCCCTCCATCACTGTGACATGAGAGCCTCACCCCCCCTCCATCACTGTGACATGAGAGCCTCACCCCCCCCTCCATCACTGTGACATGAGAGCGTCACCCCCCCTCCATCACTGTGACATGAGAGCCTCACCCCCCCTCCATCACTGTGACATGAGAGCCTCACCCCCCCTCCATCACTGTGACATGAGAGCCTCACCCCCCCTCCATCACTGTGACATGAGAGCGTCACCCCCCCTCCATCACTGTGACATGAGATCGTCACCCCCCCCCTCCATCACTGTGACATGAGAGTGTCACCCCCCTCGCATCACTGTGACATGAGAGCGTCACCCTCCCCCTCCATCACTGTGACATGAGAGTGTCACCCCCCTCGCATCACGGTGACATGAGAGCGTCACCCCCCCTCCATCACTGTGACATGAGAGCCTCACCCCCCCCCCCTCCATCACTGTAACATGAGAGCCTCACCCCCCCCTCCATCACTGTGACATGAGAGCGTCACCCCCCTCCATCACTGTGACATGAGAGCCTCACCCCCCCCCATCACTGTGACATGAGAGCGTCACCCCCCTCCATCACTGTGACATGAGAGCATCACCCCCCCTCCATCACTGTGACATGAGAGCCTCACCCCCCCCTCCATCACTGTGATATGAGAGCGTCACCCCCCCTCCATCACTGTGACATGAGAGCCTCACCCCCCCCCCCATCACTGTGACATGAGAGCGTCACCCCCCCTCCATCACTGTGACATGAGATCGTCACCCCCCCCTCCATCACTGTGACATGAGAGTGTCACCCCCCTCGCATCACTGTGACATGAGAGCGTCACCCCTCCTCCATCACTGCGAGATGAGAGCGTCACCCCCCCTCTATCACTGTGACATGAGAGCGTCACCCCTCCTCCATCACTGTGACATGAGAGCGTCACCCCTCCTCCATCACTGTGACATGAGAGCGTCACCCCCCTCCATCACTGTGACATGAGAGCGTCACCCCGCCTCCATCACTGCGACATGAGAGCGTCACCCCCCCTCCATCACTGCGACATGAGAGCGTCACCCCTCCTCCATCACTGTGACATGAGAGCGTCACCCCGCCTCCATCACTGTGACATGAGAGCGTCACCCCCCCTCCATCACTGTGACATGAGAGCGTCACCCCCCTCCATCACTGTGACATGAGAGCGTCACCCCCCCTCCATCACTGTGACATGAGAGCCTCACCCCCTCCTCCATCACTGTGACATGAGAGCCTCACCCCCTCCTCCATCACTGTGACATGAGAGCGTCACCCCCCCTTATCACTGTGACATGAGAGCGTCACCCCCCTCCATCACTGTGACATGAGAGCGTCACCCCCCTTATCACTGTGACATGAGAGTGTCACCCCCCTCCATCACTGTGACATGAGAGCCTCACCCCCTCCTCCATCACTGTGACATTAGAGCGTCACCCCCCTCCATCACTGTGACATTAGAGCGTCACCCCCCCTTATCACTGTGACTGCCTGAAAGGGGTTCTAATCCTTACACACTATCCCATCCTAAAGCAGTTTATTAATTTTGAGGAAGTAGAACCTCTGTCAAGTTTTTTTTGCCTCCTGTACCCCGCTCACCACATTTCTCCTGTTTACTGAAAGTGAAAGAAAATCCCAAGTTTTGGGTTGTGACCACAACAGGAATGGAGGAGAAATCTTCCAATGGGGACACCCTGGGGGTTCCTTCATTTGGAGGGATTTCCTCACTTCCTGTTTTGGCCATGGGACAGGAAGTGAAGGGAAATCTCCCCAATGGGACCACCACCCCCTCCCCTTTTTTTGTTTTCGGTGTTCTGTATTTATATTTTTACAGTAATAGAAAGCTGAATGTTATTTATGAATTTCCCCACCAGTGTGACCTTCTGATATCCGATATATGACCGACCACCAATACCGAACAGATCATCACCGAACGCAATGAGCAACTATGACATCACCGATCAGGAGTGTGAGGTGTCATGGCTGCCATGTGTAGATATGACAGAAGAGCAACTGCTCCCCCTACTGACTTCTAAGAATATGACACAGCATTGGCCTGAAGATACAGGACAGCAATGGCCAGGAAGAGCATAGCAAAGGATTTACAGAGCCAGCAACTCAAAGAACGGCTACATACCATTTTTCAGCCAGCCCCCCGCAGTGCTTGAAAAACATCATCTGAGTAGAGAGAAGGAACCTGACAGCTGTATTGTAATGGAAGGAACACAGGAATAGGAGGAGAGAGCAGAGTGACTATGGGATACATTTCCGGGTTCTCATTCACAGGCTGGTGCAGGGTAACACCTAAAAAAAAAAAACGGGATTTCCTAAATGTAAAAATTATTTTGCATCTTAACCATTTGGCCCCTGGAAGATTTACCCCCCTTTATGACCAGGCCATTTTATTTTTTTGCGGTGTTTGCTTAAAAAAACATATATAATGTTTGGGGGTTCTATGTCATTTTCTAGCCAAAAAAATTATGATTTTTACATGTAGGAGAGAAATGTCAGAATTGGCCTGGGTGGCAGGGGGTTAAAAAAAAAAAAAAAGACAAATGTTTTAATCCTTTAATGACCAGGCCATTTTTTGCGATACGGCACTGCGTTACTTTAGCTGACAATTGCGCGGTCATGCGACGTTGTACCCAAATAAAATTGGCGTCCTTTTTTCCCCCCACAAATAGAGCTTTCTTTTGGTGGTATTTGATCGCTTCTGCGGTTTTTATTTTTTGCGCTATAAACAAAAAAAGACCGAAAATTTTGAAAAAAAAACATTTTTTACTTTCTGCTATAAAACATGTCTAAAAAAATATATATATACAAATGTATTCATCAATTTAGACCAATATGTATTCTGCTACGTATTTTTAGGTAAAAAAAAAAAAATCCCAATAAGCGTATATTGATTGGTTTGTGCAAAAGTTATAGCGTCTACAAACTATGGGATAGATTTATGGCATTTTTATTATTATTTTTTTTTTTTTTACTAGTAATGGCGACGATCAGTGACTTTTAGCGAGATTGCGGCGAACAAATCTGACACCTAACTGACATTTTTGACACTTTTTTGAGAACCAGTGACATTATTACAGTAATCAGTGCTAAAAATATGCACTGCCACTGTACTAATGACACTGGCAGGGAAAGGGTTAATATCAGGGGCGATCAAAGGGTCCCTCAGTGTGTTTACTAACTGTATGAGGGACTGTGTGACGGGGAATCACACCCACATCCGTGTTCCTATTTAGCAGGAAGATGGATCTCAGTGTCATCCCTGCTCTGTCTCTGCGGGGGAACGATCGCGGGCGGCTGGCGGACATCGAGTTTGCCAGACCCGCTGATTGGCTCCCCCGCTAGCCAATCGGAGCACGCACATGGAAGCTAGTGCACGAATCACTGTACTGGTAAGGGTGATTTGCGCAGCCGAGCCACCTGCGGCGAGTGGTTAACTAGTAATGGCGGAGATCAGCGATATTGCGGCGGACAAATCGAACACCTGACAATTTTTGGGAACCAGTGACACCAATACAGTGATCAGTGCAAAAAAAATGCACTGTCACTGTACTAATGACACTGGCAGGGAAGTGGTTAATATTGGGAGCGATCAAATGTGTTCCTAGGGCAGGGATATGCAATTAGGGGACCTCCAGCTGTTGCAGAACTACAAATCCCATGAGGCATAGCAAGACTCTGACAGCCACAAGCATGACACCCAGAGGCAGAGGCATGATGGGACTTGTGGTTTTGCAACAGCTGGAGGTCCGCTAATTGCAGATCCCTGTCCTAGGGAGTGCTTGCTAACAGTGGGAAGGAGGTGCTTTGACTGTGGGAAGGTAAAGATCCGTGTTCCTGCTTAGCAGAAACACAGGATCACAACCTTCTCTTCTCACAGAAACAGCGATCTGCCTTGTTTACATAGGCAGACCGCCGTTCTGCCTGTCTCCCGAAGGATCGGCAGGTCCCGCCGGACCCGCTGTGTCCAATCACAGTGGAAGTGGGTCACCGGCGGCGCACATGCGTCCCTCAGATCCGGGAGTATCAGATGATGTACTAGGTACGTGATCTGGCACAGAGTGGCCGCCCTGCCGCAGTATACTGTATGTGTGCGACACAAAGCTAATGTAGAGCTATACACAAGTCTTTATTTCTATTTTGGATAGAGCAATGCTGGTCATACACCGTTAGAAAATCGCTCAAAAACAGGCGGAATTCAAGCGCTTGTCAACCGTATACTGTATATACAGTATCTCACAAACTCGTTAGTGTTACAAGGTCTCAGGAGTGAATAGGGAGCAGGTGTGTTAAATTTGGTGTTATCGCTCTCACTCTCTCATACTGGTCACTGGAAGTACAACATGGCACCTCATGGAAAAGAACTCTCTGAGGATCTGAAAAAAAAGAATTGTTGCTCTACATAAAGATGGCCTAGGCTATAAGAAGATCGCCAAGACCCTGAAACTGATCTGCAGCACGGTGGCCAAGACCATACAGCGGTATAACAGGACAGGTTCCACTCAGAACAGGCCTCGCCATGGTCCACCAAAGAAGTTGAGTTCACGTGCTCAGCGTCATATCCAGAGGTTGTCTTTGGGAAATAGACGTATGAGTGCTGCCAGCATTGCTGCAGAGGTTGTAGGGGTGGGGGGTCAGCCTGTCAGTGCTCAGACCATACGTCGCACACTGCATCAAATTGGTCTGGATGGCTGTCATCCCAGAAGGAAGCCTCTTCTAAAGATGATGCACAAGAAAGTCCACAAACAGTTTGCTGAAGACAAGCAGACTAAGGAGATGGATTACTGGAACCATGTCCTGTGGTCTGATGAGACCAAGATAAACGTATTTGGTTCAGATGGTGACAAGCGTGTGTGGCGGCAACCAGGTGAGGAGGACAAAGACAAGTGTGTCTTGTCTACAGTCAAGCATGGTGGTGGGAGTATCATGGTCTGGGGCTGCATGAGTGCTGCCGGCACTGGGGGGCTACAGATCATTGAGGGGACCATGAATGCCAACATGTACTGTGACATACTGAAGCAGAGCATGATCCCCTCCCTTCAGAGACTGGACCGCAGGGCAGTATTCTAACATGATCACCACCCCAAACACACCTCCAAGACCACCACTGCCTTGCTAAAGAAGCTGAGGGTAAAGGTGATGGACTGGCCAAGCATGTCTCCAGACCTAAACCCTATTGATCATCTGTGGGACATCCTCAAACGGAAGGTGGAGGAGCGCAAGGTCTCTAACATCCACCAGCTCTGTGATGTCATCATGGGGGAGGGGAAGAGGACTCCAGTGACAACCTGGGAAGCTCTGGTGACCTCCATGCCCAAGAGGGTTAAGGCAGTGCTGGAAAATAATGGTGGCCACACAAAATATTGACACTTTGGGCCCAATTTGGACATTTTCACTTAGGGGTGTACTGACCTTTGTTGCCAGCGGTTTAGACATTAATGGCTGTGTGTTGAGTTATTTTGAGGGGACAGCAAATTTACACTGTTATACAAGCTGTACACTCACTACTTTACATTGTAGCAAAGTGTCATTTCTTCAGTGTTGTCACATGAAAAGAGTTACACAAATGTGAGGGGTGTACTTACTTTTGTGAGATACTGTATGTAAATAAGGCAGATTGCCGCCCTGTCAGAGGAGAAGGTACTGATCCTGTGTTCCATCAGAATTTGTAACGGAAGTGACGTTCCGCCATCTTGCTGCACCCTGCACTCGTCCACAGTAAGGATACAGTGAGAAGGCATCAAGCGGATATCTTGTTACACCCACCGGAGTCTTGCATCTCACACTTATTTTTCACAATACCAGCTGAGCTGATATAGTGAAATTCAATATTGTCAGACTGTTTTGATGTTGATTTTTCAAAGCAGCGGTGTTCTGTGAGATCAGCAGGTTTGCCGCTGCTTTTAAAATTCAGCATCTAAACAGTCCGACGGATTATGACATCCTGTATTTCACTATATAAGCTCCGTTTACTGTTAAAAATAAGTGTGAAAGGCAAGACTCTGGTGGGTGTAACAAGATGTCCGCTTGTCGCCTTCTCACTGTATCCTTACTGCGGCCGAGTGCGGGGTGTAGCAAGATGGCGGCGACGGAATGTCACTTCCGTTACAAATTCTGACGGGTCGCCTAATCTGACCAAGCACCTCAGCATTTCTGGCCATGGCCATCTTGAGTAAGGGCACATGATTCATGTAGAATTTACTTCCTGGAATCCACCTGCCCTTAGCTCAGGCATGCAGGTGTTCTATCAGAATACTGCCACCCATCAAAAAATGCAACAGAAGTGACGTTGCAAACAAAAAAATGCTTATTGCGCATGCGCTGCACATCCCAGTAGGTTTCCTAATCTGACAGAACACGAAGGCGGCAGCGGGCATCTTGCTACACCCAGCCAGTTCTTGAAGTTGACACTTATTTTAGCTGGAAATGCACCTTATATACTGAAAAAGACTATTTCACTGCAATCGAGTGAAGATTTTCAAAAAAACGTCCCTCGGCACCTTATGACTATCAGTTTGGCGCTGAGCAATACAGAGTGCACCAAGATGGCCGTCGCCACCTTCTCACTGCAGGCTTGTCAAATTCAACATCAAAACAGTGTCACACATTTAAAAATACTGTATTTCAGTATATAAGGGGAGTTTTCTGCTAAAAGAAGTGTGAAATTCAAGACTTGGCTGGGTGTAACAAGATGTCCGCTGCTGCCTTCGTGTTCTGTCAGATTAGGGAACCTATTGGATTGCATAGCGACCATGTCGGAACTCAAGGCGCACGAACTGTAAGCATTTTTTGGTCAGAACATCACTTCCGTATTTTCTGAACACCGGTAGGAGACGGTGTGCTTAGCTGAGAAACCCCTCCCCTTCTGAAGACTCCTGGGATGTACAACATCATTTGCCTAGGCAAGGAACCAGGAAGTAACTAAAGAAATGTAAAAAAAAAAAAAACGTTTCTTACAAGTAAACATGATAAACTTTCCTATCTATTTACTAATGCTAGCAGCATAGGGATTATAAATAATCATTGTTGATTGAAAGAGTGAAGTTAACTATTAAAGTGGAACTCTACCTACAACAACATTCTTTAGTAAGGAACATACATTCCACATTTAGCCCTGGTTCACACCCACGCAGCTTCTCATGCAAACTTGATAGTTCAAAGTCATAGGACACGTAGCACGCTATTTGCAGCAAAAGAACCCCTCAAAATCGCAGCGACTTTGGAAAAGTTCCTGCACTATTTCTGTGCAACTCGCATTGACATCTAATGTGACTGAAGCCGCACAGATGTCGGCAAGCCTCACATGAAATCGCACCAATCAGTTGCTCTGAAATCGCAATGTGAATTGGGGCTAAAGTAAAACTATAGACAACCCCCCCCCCCCCCCCCAACACTTTGGATAAAGCAAGGAAGTTATAACCCCCTGTCATTTTCACCATGTCAAAGATTTCCCTTCACTTCCTGTCCAATAGCCAAACAGGAAGTGAAGGAATCCCTCCCCAGAACTAGTGTCCCCATTGGAAGATTTTCTCCCCTCTTTACTGAGGCAACCCAAAGTCTGGGGATTTTTTTTCTTTCACTGATAATTGGACAAACAGGGCAAAAAGCACAACAACTATACAGGGGTTCTAATCCATCTCAAAGTGTAAGTAAACCCCCCCCTATCGTTTTCAGCCAAGGAAGCCGTCATCTTTGCCTGTTTAATCTACACCATGATGCTGCACATGTGATCAGTTATGACACCTGCCATTGGATGGTTGAGAGCACAACCAATGGGGGTGTTACATTTCCAGCACATGCCAGCAATTAAACTTTTATGGACGGGTTTACTTCCGCTTTAAGTTTTAGTTATACTTTAACTATGCCAGACTTGCGGCTTGCTGGAAGTTGCCTCCAGCATTGTTCCGCTGCCTTCTTGCTTGAGGCGGCCATTTTGCCGAAGCCCAGAGCAACAGTTAATCTTTAGGTTGTCAAGCAGATTGACCTCTTTTTTTTTTCCTTTGGCACAGTGCTCAGAAATAGGGAGGAACTGAGCCTGGGCAGAGCGCGACAGAATTACTGGATTTTAACCACTTGGATCTCTGGCAGGTTTTACCCCCTTCAAACCATTTGTCATTGAGTGGGACATATTTCCTGACTCAGGGCCAGGGCACCCAAAATAAACGCAGTCCAAATGCTTTTCTGCATGTGTGTTTACACGGCCCAGTGCATTTTCTCCTTTTCTTAACCACTTTAATCCTACCCCCCCCCCCCCCCCCCTCCTGCGCTGTCACCGTTTTAATGACAATTGCGCAGTCATACCACACAAAGAATTTTTATCATTTTGTTCCCACAAATGGAGCTTTCTTTTGGTGGTATTTGATCACCTCTGCGGTTTTTATTTTTGCTAAAAAAAAACTAAAATTTTGAAAACAAAAAAGTTTTCCCTCTGTTATAAAATTGTGTAAATAAGTAAGTTTTCTCCTTCACTGGTAGGCACCTGCCTTGACACAGATTTGCATTTCCCTGGTGATCTGGGGGGGGGGCACATGCCTGGTGGTCCAGTTGGATGGCCATCCTGGTGGTCCTGGGCAGGATCTGATGGGGGGGGGGGGGGGGCCGCCCTGATAAACAATCAGCACAGACACCCCCCACCCCCCTGGTCAGGAGAGCCGCCTATCAGCACTTCTCTACCTGCGTCTGTCAGACGTGAGTGAGGAAAAGCCGATCAACGGCTCTTCCCGTTTACATTGTGAATGAACACGGCTGATCACGTGATAAAGAGCCTCCATTGGAGGCTCATAACTGAGATAGGTGTAGCAGTGTGTCAGATCACCGCACCACCGATTTCTGTGATGTGCGTCCCCACAGGCGCTCGGCGGCTGTTAAACTGCTGGACGTCATATGACACCTAGTCGGGATAACAACCACCACCTGGCAGTCATTTTCAACTGCTAGGCAAGTCTAGAATAAAGCTTACCTATTAGGTACTGGAAATCTCTCCTTAACATACACCGTTTAGGAGATATTTATTTTGTACTGCACCAATGTCATCAGCACCTCCATGCCGTTTCTTCAGGTGAGTACTGTGACTGCCAGCTGCCACTCAGGAGTGACGTCACAGCGCCTGCTGCCCCGGCAGGAAGAGGGGCAAACAGGGATGCGGCCTGCAGCAGGGACAATGTAAGAGTTTGCAGTTAAGGGTTACATAATGTACTAGTATGTGATGCATACTAGCACATTTTACTTAGCAGGGAACGCAAAGCCCATTAGGGTTTACTTCCTCTTTAACCTTAAAGACATGTGTGTTCCAGGTGTTCTACAGAATCCCAGTGCAGGAAAAAAAATGCAGAATGTTCTTTTCCTGGAACTGCAAGCACTGGAGTGAACTAAGCAATTGAAAATCATTTAACCAACTTCGCATGCATTTTTATTGCAGAACAAAGATGCACTGACTGCATGTGGTGTGCACTGGCTCCAAAAATTCCAGTTCAGTAAAACCTTAAGGCCCGTTCACACCACATGCAGTCCAGTGCATTTTAATTTCTGCATGAAAAAGTACCGTATATACTCGAGTACAAGTCGAATTTTTCAGCCCTTTCTTTTGGGCTGAAAGTTTCCCTTCGACTTATACTCGAGTCCTCGCCGTCTGTCTGCATGATCAGCGTGTCATGCAGGCAGACTGCGTGTGATAATGCTCGGAGGCTATTCCAGCTTTCAAAAGCCACGCCTCCTGCTCTTCTGTGATAGGCTGTACACTGACAGCTGTTCAGCCTATCACAGACACTCTCATCCTTGTCCGTGGTATGAGAATGAGAGAATGTCCGCGATAGGCAGTCAGCCTATCACGGACAAGGAGGAGGCGCGGCTTTTGCACTGTGGAATGGCCGCCGAACAGTATCATCACACGCCGGCCGCCGGAGATCGCCACAGGGAGGCCGGAGATCGCCACAGGGAACAGGTAGGCTGCACAGGACACAGAGAGGCATGCAGCTGCAGATAGGCATTATTGACCCTCTGCATTTCTCACCCTCGTCTTATACTCGGGTCAATAAGTTTTTCCCAGTTTTTTGTGGTAAATTAGGGGCCTTGACTTATACTCGGGATGACTTATACTCGAGTATATACGGTATATGGTTTTAATGGCATAGTTCACCCCAGTGCCACAATAGAACATGCTGGATTTTTCCTGCACTGGAATTCTGCAAAACGCACATTTATAGTAAAGGGCAAGAAAAAGAAGAAACAAAATAACAAAAAAAAAAAAAAAAAACCAAGCTGAAAAGCATCCAGACAGTTTATGGCGTGAAGTGGCCCTAAAAGAAACACATTTCTGCTGTCCAACTGCTTATAAAGTGTTAGTTGAAGTTTGGCTTCAATTGTTAGAGTTTCTAAACCCGCTAGTACATCCAGCACTACTAACCAGAGTGACATGTCTGTCCAAACGTTCCCCCCTATGCTCCTTCCAGAATTGGGGGACTCTATTACAGGTGACATGTTGCTTGCCAGACTAGGTGAAAAGAGAAGGTAAAACCCTTAAGGCTACTTTCACATTGGGGCCACTAGCACTAAAGCGGCTTTGCATGCATTTAACCCCCGCTAGTGGCTGAAGAAAGGGTTAAAAGCACCTGTGTTTAAGCACTTTGCAAAGCACTGCCCATTCATTTCAATGGGCAGGGAGTGCTGTATACAGCACTCCCAAAATGCCCCAAAGTTGCTGCTTGCAGGACTTCAGAACATCCTGCAAAGGCACCGACCCAGTGTGTCAAGTCACTGAAATGACTTGGAGTGGTTTAGAGGCCAAATCTAGCACTAAAAACGCCTGAAAAAAAACAAAAACAAACAAATCTGTGAAGCCAGCCTAAAGCTCTCATCTCCTGTCCTCAGGACCCACTAAGCAGCCAGGTTTGCAAGATAACTGAAATGCATCACAGCCGATATCATTTTCTGCTCAGTGATCGCATTATTCTAGTCTGCATCTCCCCAAGGTAATCCTTAAAACCTGGCCTGTTACTGGGTTTTGGGTACAGGTGTTCAGAACCTCTGGCCTAGGGATAGTAATGTAGCATTTATTACCCTATAAAGTGAATATTTAGGGCTTTTGTTCAATGAGCTGTTATGTGACATTCTCCTGAGCAACCCCCCCCAAATGTAAACACTGATCACCTAAAGGAAGCATAGGCAAGGCAGATTACCTTTGTCAGGTCCTTGTTGCACAATGCAACTTAAAAACTGGAAACCCGGCTCAGCCTCCAACCACCACTCGCTCAAAACAACAACTTGCTTTAAGTATCACAAGGAGAAAATTACTCAGATTAATCCTTATATTGACTTAAAAGCAGGATCATATTATTCCTGACTGGTAGAAGTTCCACTATACACACGTAGAGCTGCACGATTGTGGCTAAAATGAGATCATATTTTTTTGCTTAGAATAAATAGCATGATTCTACCAGTGTAACATCTTTTACATTAGAAAAAAAAATTGGGCTAACTTTACTGTTAAGTGTATTTAAAAAAAAAAAAAAAAAAAGTGTTTGTGCAGATGAGGGAAGTATAACCATTTTAAAGACTGCAGCTGTTTCAGAGTTAACACCTTTGATAAAAGAACAAAAAGATATATATTCGCATATTGTAATAAAATATTGCAGGCTGCCTGGATTTTTCTTTTCCCTACTGTGAGAACTCTGCACTTGTTAGAAAGCATTGTGACATGCCGTTTTGAAGATCGGGGGGGGAAATAAAAGAAAAAAAAAATAATTGTGATTTCGATTAATTGTGAAGCCCTACACCATAGTGATCCTGCATCTATAACCACCCCCAGACTATCACCCTCCATATACACCACATTTGATCATCCAACCTGAATTTTGAACCTTCTCCTAGAGTCTTGCCACATTTCCCAGACATAAAAAGCAGATGAGTGAAACGGTTTAATTACAAAATGTTTTTATTAGACAACTTTTATAAATTGCAGGCTGTACAAGTCACATTGTAAACTTGCAGACCTCCTCAGACCTCGCAGGGACCTGCAAACCTACACATCGAGGAGGACCGTTCATGTGAACGGAGGCACCTTCACTGTACCCCTGCCAGGAGGTGAAGGGCAAGGCAGGTCTTATCCACAACAGAAACCATTTGCCCTGTAAAGGGAGGGCAAAACTGAAGACGGGCAGGGGACGCCAACAAGCAGCTGGATGGTCCAGCCGAGACCAACACAGCAGAGGGTTGAACCCTTAACAGCATGGGTCTTCAAACTATGGCCCTCCAGTTGTTCAGGAACTACAATTCCCATTATGCCTAGTCATGTCTGTGAATGTCAGAGTTTTACAATGCCTCATGGGATGTGTAGTTCAACAGCTGGAGGGCCGTAGTTTGAAGATCCCTGCCCTACAGCTAGAGAGGTCTTAGTGTAAAAGGACAAGAAAAAAAAAAAAAAAAAAAAAAAAAAAAGTTCAGAGTAAGGGAAATTCAGAATTTAGTAAAACTATTTACATCTTCACATAACAGATTCACAGTATGTACAGGACAGGAAAAGTGCCAAGTCACATAGAAAAAAGACAGAAGAGACAACCACAGGGGTAAAGTGCTTAGAAGTCGAAGGTGGTGTGTGTGCCGGTAGGGAGCTGGAAAGCATAGCCGTCCTCTGAGACTTCAGGAGCCAGACTTTCCTCTTCATCATCCTGCAAGACATCACTTATCAGCATGGAGACCAAACAATATACAATGACAGAAACCATAATGAGCACCAACAACTTAATACCATATGAATACAGACTAAGGAGTCACATAAAAGATGTATCCAGTAAGACAACCCCAACCTGCCAAGTCAACTTAAACGGGAGAGCAAATGAAGGGAATCCCTTGGGGACCCATCCAGGATTAGTGTCCCCATTGGAAGCGCTCTAATCAGTGACTCAAGCTGCTCTGACAAAAAGTTCCTGCACCACTTTTAGGAGCGACTTAAAGTCAAATAGAAACCATGATGAAATCACGTAGGGATGTGCGATTCAAAGTTGTGCGACAAGCTGTGGCAGTATGAACAAAGGCTTAAAAAAGTTTTACCTGTCAACAAGCGACTATGCACAGTTCTGAACTATGTCCTCATGCTGTGGGTGTTCATCCCATGTGATAGCAATAAAGTTAGTTTTGAATTAAAAATTAAGCGGCTGCATCACCTGTGCTTATACACACATGCAAATAGTAATCCTGCTACACTTCTGAGGTTATTTTACTTAATGGAATATATTCAAATTGGGCATTATATTGTGTATGTGCGCAATTTGACGAAAATAAGTGTTATAAGAGCCACTGTGCAAATACTGTGACAAAATTAGAACCATTTTTATTCTATAGGGTCTCCGCTATAGTCTATACATGTAGGAAGTATCATAATCTGTTTGGGGGCTTTGAATAAATTTGTATACGGAGAACACTATGGTCTCTATACTTATTTACATGTACTGAACTCCTTGAATCTTGAGCCAAGCTGGGAGGCGATGCGTTTCTTTGGATGTTAATGTGCCGTGTTACCATTAAGAAAAGAGCCATCTGGATTACCCACCATTGATTAGTAAGAGGAAGTGAGAGCAAAGAGCTCGTGGGGAGATCCGCATACGAGTTTTGACTCATCTGGGAGGCGAGCATGTATTTTCACTGGTGGTGTGCACTCCTTTTGAGGACGAACAATCACTGTGGTGGAATTGTGTGGATACACTGATCACAAGAGTTTTCCAGGTTTCATTTTATGGACTATTCATTAATGTGTAGGACATATATTTTAGAGATTTGCACTTTATATATATCTTTACACATAGTAAATAAAGCGCTAACCATTTTGAAATTAGTGTTTTGTACCACTTGGAATGTTTAGCAGCTGTGCATGTTTATTATCAGGTTATCTTAAACTTCATTTACTTGTGCCGCTGATTGTTTCTTATAATTGGTATTGAAGTGGTTAAAGATATCCGCTAGGCTCATGAATGCTGTTTTGCTTTAATATCCCCAACAGATCAGTCACCTACTATAATATCCACTCCTAGATATGCAGATCCGCCATAAAGCGGCACATGCCAGAAGCCCTACACAAACTTCAGCAACTTAATTTACACAAAGTGACCATTTTCTGGGTCACGGAGCAGCAGAGGCATTAAGGAAAGGTGGGAGATTGTGTCTCATTGACAATCTTCAGACCATATTCAAATAAAATCTATTAACTGTTGACTTACCTCTGATGCAAAGTACTTCTCAATAAGAGCAGCGGAGGCCTTGTAGACTTGCTCGTTCTCATGGGACTGCAGGGCCTCGATACGGTCCAGACCGCCACATTCTTCCACCATCAAGCACAGCTTCTCCGTCTCACCGAGTTTTTCTGCAGCCTGTCGGGACCACCACAGGTTAAAAAAAGGAATAGACCATGCCAGAGCCAACAGATAAAAACCCACCAACATTGGACTTACAGCAAAGATGTTGGTGAAGGCATCCAGGATGACCAGAACTGTCTTGCTGTCCTTGGTGGAGAGGAGGTTACACAGGGGATCGATTGCACCAGATTGTACCAGGTAGATGATCTGGTTAATAGTACCACCGCTGGTGTAGTTGGTGATGGCCCACACAGCTTCCTTCTGTGTCTTGTAGTCACCCTGTAGAGATGGTTACAGAAAAAAAAAAAAAAAAAAAAAAAAAAAAAAAAGTCAACCATGGAGAACCATGCCCTTCAGCCAAAGCTTTTATATGCACAGTAGAATTAGTTTTAGAACAGTACAGGTTCAGTAACACGGCTGTCCTGCATGACTTCCATGTGATCTCATTCATTGGACTTTAGTTTTATTTATGTCAAGCGTAAAGGAAAAGTTCACATCTATACCATATGCAGTTTTAGAATTGTTTTCTGGCATATTCTGCATTGTTTTTAAATTCCTTTTGTGATAGAGAAAAAGCCTTAATGCGGAGTTCTCAAAAAGTGGAACTTCTGCTTGTTGTGGCACCAGAAGGGTGGGGGTAGGTCACCCCTCTTTCACAGAGCATCTTGTTCACACTGGCAGGAGCCTCAGCCACAGGCATTGATGTCACCGCCTAGGCTCCCTCGGCCCTGTAGGAAAGAGGGGCGGAGCCTTGTGCATGCGCAGTAGGGTTCCTGGGTGAAGCCATAAGGCTTCACTGCCAGTTTCCCTTACTCACAATGGAGGCACATGCACCCAACAGCCGAGGTGCAGACATCGCTGGACTCAAGGACCTGCAAGTGTCTCGATTTAAAAAAAAGTCAGCAGCTGCAGTATGTGCAGCTGCTGGCTTTTAATTTTTGCAGCAGTGGGTGGGTTTTGGCCGGGCTGTCGTTGGCTCAGACCGATTGTATAGTTTCACCTGGAAAATCGCTCAACTTCCTGTCCCATAGCCAAACAGGATGTTGAGGAAAAACTCAGCAATGGGACAGATAGTTGGAAAAAAAAAATTACACCCAAGAGTTGTAACCTTCCCTTAAGCTGGATAAACAAAAAAAAACAAAAAAAAAAAAATTTAGGTTTCTCCTTTAGATTTACCAAAACCATACAATGGTATGGAGGTCAAACACTTTCATACTGTATGCAATCAGGCAGGCCCTTGCAGTACATAGTTGAAGGGCAAATCTAAAGAGGGAGATCAAACAAAAGTTGTAGCGTGTATCAGTCTTGACTCTAGCCAAAAACAGGGAGACCTAAGGAAGTTTAAATCATAATGTGCTAGTATGCATTGCATACTAGCACATGTTGACAGACTTGGCTGAAACCAAGTCCTCCAGTGGCGTGTCGTCACTGCTGAAGGCACTTCCTTCTTCCCCTGGTCTTTCTGGTTTTGAAGGCTTCAGGAATCAATGGCCAAGCAGGCGATAACAGCAAGGGCATGCTGTTCCTGTCTTGTCACCAGCTGCATTTAAAATTTAATATCTCCTAAAAGCACATTAGAGATATAGGAAAAAAATATAAAATAAAAAATCCCCTACTGACATTAACAGGCACTAATACACCCCTTTCTACTAATGGAATTACACATTTATACCCACAGTCCAGTCCCCCTAAAGTCTAAAAAACTAGTTTATATAGACTGGAGACCTCTGGTCTAGAGCCACTAATCAGAAGACCCAACACTGAACAATGTCACCCACCTTCCTCAGGATGTCAACCAGGTAGGGCACCAGGCCCTGGTTCACCACCTCCTGGATCTGGTCCTGGCGCCCAGCTGTGATGTTGGACAGGGTCCAGGCCGACTCCTTCTGGATGTTGTTCTTGGGATGGGTGAGGAGCTCAGGGAATACGGCCAGCGCACCAGCTTCCAGGACTATTTGTGTCTGGTCATCTGTTCCTGTCACAATGTTCCCCACAGTCCTCAGACAAGGGGTCTGCCAGGAGAGAAAAAAATATAAAAAATTTCAGGCTTTTCTAACAGCTAGAGACTTTAGTATTTGACTGGGCATATTACACAAAGCTACCAGAAAATCACAATGGATGTTAGGAGATCTTTTATGAGGGATTTCTTCTACTTTATGCAATCCTTATGCTTATTAAAGTGGAACTTTTTATCAGACATTTAGTCCTCATACTAGCATTAATGGATGGGAAATTAACTCACATTTTACATTTCTTCAGTTACTTCCTTGTTTGCCTAGGCAAACTTTATACATTCCAGGAGTCGAGAGGAGCAGAATTCTCAGCCAAAAACACTTGTGTGCATGCCTGAGCTAAAGACAGGTGGTTTCTAGGAAGTAAAAATTTTACATGAACAATTTACCCTTACCCAAGATGGCCAGAAATGCTAGGTTTTTTTAAATGATTTCTCAAAATTATGGGAGACATGGATGAGAAACAGTTGAGTTTGATTAGGAGAGATTTTCGGTTTGCGATGGTCAGAAGCAGTAGAAATTTGCTTTAACCACTTCAGCCCTGGAAGGTTTTACCCCCCCTAATGACCAGGCCATTTTTGATAAGGCACTGCGCTGCTTTAATTGACAATTGCACAGTCGTGTGACGTTGTACCCAAATTTTAGGTCTATCCCCACAAAGCTTTTTGCTGGCATTTGATCACCTAGTCCTGATTGACTTGTGCAAAATTCATTAAGACAATAAAGGCATTTATTTACTTGTAATGGTGATGATCAGCGATTTATAGCAGGACTGCAACATTGCAGCGGCCAGATGGGACACATAGCTGACACTTGGGAACCAGCGAAGTTAGCGATGGGTGCTAAATATGCACTGACAGTATAAATGACACTGGCAGTGAAGTGCATATCAGGGGCAAACAAAGGGTTAACTATTCCCTCACTGCATGGACACAGATTTGTGTTCCTGATAAACAGAAACACTAGATCAGTGTCCATGCCTGACAGCAGAGCAGTCTGCTTGCTTACATGGGTAGACTGTCGCTCTGTCTCCTGGAGCAATAGCCTTCCTGTGGCCAATCAGCGCACAATTGTGGCTCACGCCCCAACGTATAGGCACACGATTTTGTGCAAAGGAGACACCTTGCCGCATTATCAGTACAGCAGGCAGTTGTGAAGTGGTTAGTAAAAGGAGAGTTCACAGAACCTTCCATTGTGCACTCTAGTATTAAAAATATCTGACATGTACTTACCATGATGGTCAGCTCCTTGCACCCCAGCAGCTGCACAATTCTTGGGACCAGTCCTGTTTGCACCACCACATCAATGCGGTCATTGGAGCCATCAGTCAAGTAAGAGATAGCCCAGCATGTGTCTGCTAGAACCTCCCGGTCATCATGGTGCAGAAGACGAACCAGGGTGGGAAGGATCTCCTTGATGGCCTCAATCGGGGGTGCTGGGTTCTTGTTACGGCACAAGTTAGACAAGGTCCAGGTCAAGTTTCTGAGGTAGCCAGTCTGCAGAGAGGAAGAGTCAGGAGTCAATAAAACCAAGACTTACCTACTGTTATTCTCAGTGGGCCAATACCAGTAGAGTGCAAGAGTAGCCAATCACATCCAGCAAGGAATCATTACTTTAGGTCAATACTAAAGTTTATCAAAGCAAGCTGGATCATTTTGCTATAAGCATGCAACCAGAATTATAGAAGCACATCTAACCCATCTTAAGACAAAGCTACTACTGTGTGGCCCCGAAAGACCTGGTCTAATAATTTTGGTAACAAGACACAGTAGGGCTTATTTTCAGGGTAGGTCTCATCTAATGTGCATTTCCCACTTCCTATGCCCCTTGTCTTCTCAGCTGGAAGAAGTCAACTGAATGACGCAGCAACAAAGATGTTTGGCACATTACAGAACACATTGTACAGAATACTGTAAAAGTGGATTATAGGATTTTACAGTTACTAGAGCTTAATTTCAGGGAAGGGCTTATATTGCAGCCATCCTAGAAAATCTTATTTTCAGTGGAAACACGTTAAAATAAGCTTTACAAACCCAAAAGCTAAATAAACCAAACATGGTACAGCTCCTCACTTAAGACAGATATACAAAAAGCATGCCGATACAACAAAAAAAAAAAAAAAAAAAATAAAAAAAAAAAAAAAAAAAAAAGTTCTGCATCTACGTATACTCACAGGAAGAGTTGAGAGGTCAGGGACAGCCAGTAAAGCCAATAGTGGACCCACAGCCCCATGTTTAATGACCATGTCTCTGTAGGAGGATCCATCACCTTAAAAGTTAAGGAAAAGAAAAGTCAATCCAACACAATATTAAAAATATAAAAATTAAATTCCCAGGTTAAACATGGCAGCCAATCCCTGGTTTTACAAGTTGTAAGTCCATCCACCATATGCATGTTTTTTGTGAGAGCCACTCAAGGGAAATGCAAACCAATCCCACCACTAAAGTTAGTTTCCTAGACAAAAGTTTAGTCAATATGGCAATATCAAGCCTATAGTGCCAATGGCTCCAGGCAAACCTCAGTTGACTAAGGGGAGAGCAAATATGGCACCACAGGAGAAAAGGGAATTCAAGTGTAGGTCTGCCATATTTGCCAGGTAGCAAACCACCAACATAGAAACATGACACCATGTACCCTTTTGCCACAGTAAGGGGAGTGGAACTCTGCTTTAAAGCTCAGCTCCAGCGATGCTGCATCCTTGAGCAGCCAGCTTGCAGGTCTCTATAGCTGGCCGCTTTCATTGGCTGCACAGGGATGATGTCACTCCCTCACAAGCACAAGAGTTTAGTCATATTTAGTATTGCTGAATTGTACAGCAAGTAGTGTGCATGGCCCCTTTTCTGCCTTAAGGATATTAAAATGTCACCGCCCCCAACACACACAAGTCTGCTATACTTGCCACAAAGCAGCCTTAATCCTCTTCTTGGGTCCCCGCTGGCACTTATGTCCCCCCCCTTCATGCCAAGTGAGGGCAGAGCAAGCAGCTCTCGTGGACATCACTGGATCACAACAGGGCTCAGGTAAGTATTAAGGGGGCTGGTGCACACAGGTTTGTTTTTTATGTACATGCATAGAAAGCAAGGTAAAAACCTTTAGCACCACTTTAAAAAAAACCTGCCTGTCTACCCCTTTTAAAATGGTAGAACTCGCATCACCTTGGCAACTAGCTGTTTAAAGTGGTTGTATGCTCCAGCTGCTGTCGCCCTCATTGGATAGATTGGAAGCAGAAGCCATTGGCTCTTGCTGCTGCCAAGTAGAGGCTGTGACACAGGAGCAGGGGCCGGGACCCACTGTCAATAGTCAGCAGCAGGACTCAAAAACAAGCCCACAGTTGTGGCCGTTCGAAATGCAGCATTGCATGGTGGCACCGACAGGGGACCCCAGAAGAAGATTGGGCTGCCCTGCGCAATACACAGAAGTACAGGGATGTTTGATAAAAATAAAAAAAAAAACCCAAACGCAAGGGTTTGACACTTTAAGAGCCAAGCTAAAGCAGCAAGTAAATGCATCTAAACCCAGGACCTCTAAACTGCAAGGCCAGTGACCCAATTTTAAGCATGGTAGGCTTATATGGAGAATTAAGACTAAAAAGGTACAACTGATATACACACACACACACACACACACACACACACACACACACACACTTGGAGAAAAACCCCCATACTATGCAATAAGCATTCCATTCTGGAAGGTTCTATTACCTGCAATGTTACCCAGAGCCCACACAGCCTGCTCACAGATGTGAGAGTGAGGGGAAGCCAGCAGGGCAATGAAGGCAGGAATGGCTCCACCATCAACCACAGCCCGGGTCTGGTCAGAGTTTCCAGAGGCAATGTTGGTGAGGGCCCACGAAGCCTCAAACTGCATTGGACTGCTGTCTTCACGGCCCAAGAAGCTGACAAGTTTAGGGATGAGTCCAGCTTGGATGATCTTGTCTATGGGAGGCTCGCGTTCCCGAGAAAGAAGCTTCCTGTGTAGAGACACATGGGTATTAGTCAGACGAAGTCACCTTAAACTAGACCAAGATTACTTATAATTTATCAGATGTGGTCCTATTAGTAATCAGCAGGGGGAACAAAAGACAAAAATGGGACAAAGATAAGTAGCAGCCATGATTTTCTAGAGGCCACTACATTGTACACAATTAAAGGCATACTGAAACAAAAGGTGGGGGGGTTGAAGTGTGACACCATTTTTGGGTCAAGCCTTGTATTTGAAGCAGAAGCTCAATCAGAATGCCATTTTCTAACCCAATTTTGCTGCAGGGGAGACCACATAAGACCAAAATCTCCACTACCAACCTTCAAGGGAGCAGAAAGCGCACATAGGACAGTTTGGCAAACTTTTCTTGATCCAGACCCCCCCAATCACATCACCACAAGCCTGCTACCATCCTGACAGGGACCCCCGCAAACAGTCTCATCCCACCACCATCCACTCACCGGGCAGCCTGCGTGGCCTGTAGCTGTACATCAGTGTTTGCATTGTTGACCCCACGGACGATCTCCTCCACGGTCCACTGAGAAGAAGTCTGAAATAAAGCAGCAATACATCATTACTGACCCCCATTGGTCTTTACCTGGGCACTTAAAGCTCAAATACACCACCCCTAACCTTCACAGTCAAAGCTGCCATTTTAGCCTCCATTTTGCCGTGGTGCTGCATATGTGATCAGTTACAACATCAGTTAAAAGTTTGACAGTTGGGTTGTGACAGTTATTTATGGCGTGCTTTGAATGCAACGGTTTTAGGAAACTTTAAATGGATTGGTTTGGCTGTGCTTTAAGACACTCCCACATTACAGCAAGCCACAGGCTTTTCATGGTCCAAGCAGCTTGAAGGCAATACACTTATAATATGAGCAACCTACTATTCCCACCCCCCTACCCCCTTTGAATTAAGGGAAGACAGCCAGGTACTGCCTTCTGACTGACTCCCTTTGATTTATGGGAGGACAGCCCAACTTGGGTTGACCAGCCAGGTGACATTGGGATCAGGCAGGAGGCTTCAGCACACCTGTGCAAAGCAAACAGGCATTACTTGCTCAAGCTTTGCCCCCAAAGAGTAGCACAGTTTCTTGCGAGTGACATCATGAGTCATATACACCAATCAGCCATAATATTATGACCACTGACAGATAAGGGTAGCATTGACTGTCTGGTTACAACATAAAGTGGGTGGGATACATTAGACAGCAAGTGAACATGTTGTCCCTTTAGTTGAGGGGGGGGGGGGGGGGAACACGCGAGTGTGAAGGCTAAATGATTGGGTAAACACCAAAACTGTAGCTCTGGTGGGATGTCCACAGTCAACAGTGGTCAGGTCCAAACAAAACTTGTCCATGCAAGGAAAAACCCAACAGGGTCATTTGCTCATTGATGGAGGTGGTGGGGTACCTACTCCCCATTAGGTGGATGGTTACAAAGTTGAAGCTGATCTGTAGAAGTATTTCAATATGCAATCTCGGCTAGTAAATAGAATCTAGAGCCATCTTAAAGCACAGGAGGGGCAGAGCCAACTTTTGACTTCCTACTTAGTCAGTAGCCTCATAAACCTTACCCAATAAGGCGTTTCCAGGGAGCACTAGGCCAAGACAATAAAAACACCCAGAGGTACTTATCAGAACTAGGGGACAAGCACACACACAGGCCAGCCTCTAAGGCGGTGCAGGGCCTCACCTGTCCATTTTGGCTCTTCTCCTGCAGAGGAGATACCGGTTCATCGGGGAAAGAACTGACATTCCTCCTCTTCAACAGCTGATCATCCTTCTTGGCCTTGCGGAGTTCCACATTGACCTCCATCCTTCTGCGTCTCATCTCCTGCAATGTTAGAAAGGGTCAGCCTTTTGTTCTCATCTCCAATCCCAGACCCCATTGCAAAACCCACTCACCGAGGTGTCCCTGCCCTTGTTCTTGAAGAGGTTCAGGCGGGCAGCATTCTCGTTGTTGGCCATGTTCACAGTACGAAGTTAGTCAGCAGACAAGACAGCACCTATAACATGGGGCCGGGTTAATAAGATTGACAGGCACATTGCCATTAACCCTTTCTTACCAAAACTGCTTAGTCAACCTGCAGAAGGCATTAGAGATTCCCGGATCACATTAAAATTTAATCATCAATCTTACAAGCCAGTTTTGATAACCATTATAGTCAAAGCAGAGGAGATTGAAACTGAAATTAACTTGTTTTAGAATGTTCCAGAACTGTCATTTTTAGCTACCTCTTCTCAGATATAGGGGTACTATCCCTACATGGGGGGACCGCACAGCTACCTTATTTAGGGGTACTACCCATACAATTACCTCTCATAAGGAGCACTATCCCTACAACTACCTCTTCTCAGAGGGGTTTCATCACTACATGGGTGAACATACAACTACCTCATATGGGGTTATACACATGCGACTACCTCTTCTCATGAAGGGGGTTCTATCCATACAACTACCTCTTCTCAGATAGAGGTTCCATCACTACACGGGTGAACATACAACTACCTCATATCTAGGGGTAATAACCATACAACTACCTCTTCTCATCTATAAAGGTTCTAACCATAGATGGGTGAGGGGACAACTCATCTCAGATTAAGGGGGTTCTATCCCTACCTGGTCTCAGAGTTATTAGCCTTACATGGGGTGATTGTACAACTAATTCGCAGATTTAGGGGTTCTATACATACATGGGGTGAGGATACGACTACCACCTCATCTCATAAAGGGTACTTTCTACATGGGGGGTGACCATACAACT
This sequence comes from Lithobates septentrionalis, assembly GCA_037952835.1. Classification (NCBI taxonomy): domain Eukaryota; kingdom Metazoa; phylum Chordata; class Amphibia; order Anura; family Ranidae; genus Lithobates; species Lithobates septentrionalis. Next base: position 105,532 of record JBBDGP010005191.1, on the reverse strand, counting down.
GCCTCTTCTCCTATAAGGGTTCTATCCCTACATGGGTGAGGATACAACTACCTCTTCTCAGATACAAGAAGTTCTTTCCATTGGGTGGTCATAAAACTTCCTTGCAGATACGAGTTTCACCCATTCACAAGTGCAATCATGCATCCTCAAATTCAAAAGTGGGGTGCAGTGAACCCATTATATAAGGCCCAGTATGGCCAAGCTATGATTAAACCCCCCAAAGAATGTTGTGATCAGGAACTCAAAACTAATGAGGCAGCATTCGTGGACCTTTAAAGTGTCAGGAAACCCCCAACTGTACTGGAGTCACTGTGGAGTGCAGACCCCTCCCCCCCCCCCTCTTCTGTGACGGAGGAGAGAATGTCACATGTAGAGGCAGAACTGCACAACTACAAGAACTCCGCCCCCTCCCCCCACCATACCCAAAGACGCTCACTTCCCGGAATTAGAAGCAGCGCACACACTAGTGGGAGGAGGGGAGGGGGCCCCCCCACACAGCCTCAGACCAAGGGGCCCCTCCCAACCCCAGACCACCTAACCCTCATCTCAATTCTATGCCCGTCACATCGCCACTCACTGAAGTTACATAACAATTCTACAGACGACACTCCCCAACATTACATATATGACTCATTGATTACCATCAGATTCATGATATAAATAGAGTACCCAAGAAGAGACGGAACCCAGAATACACCAGTCACCCCCCCCCCCCCCCAAACTAGATATGTATAGAACTCATTAGCCCCCCCCCCCAAACTAAACAGCCATAGAACCCCCCCCACAGCGCACACACACACACACACACACACACACCACTAGATGCACCCACAGCACAGTATTACACCCCCAACCCAATATATCACCCAGATTAGAAAAATACACCCCAGAGCCAACAATAACCCCCCCTCCCCCCCACACACACACACACACAGTCTAAATACATAGATAAAGCCCACAACAACCTGGGATATTACAAAACAACAACCGCCCCCCCCCCCCCCCCCCATATGAGGCACCTACTACAGGACGGAGTACCCAATTACATCCCACCACCTATAGAAGTGACCTCTACACATCATGTAACCCCAACTGACCTGGCAACCAGACGTCAGTTAGGTGACAGTACTGTCACCTACCAGCAAGAACCCCCCTACAGAGCCAAACCCCCCCACAAAACATAACACCCAATACCACCCCTCCCTCCAGTACAGAGGACCCCCAAATATGCTAGACCCCCCCCACACACACTAAATATCAGACTAGATACATTTACCCCAGGCAAGATAAGCACGTACCCAGAGCCCACAACACACGCCACCCTGGGATATGACAAAAAAGACCACCCCCCCCCCCCCCCATATGGAGGCACCTACTACAGCACCAGGTACCCAATATCACCCCAGCCACCCGCCCCATCTATAAGAAGTGATCTCTATACATCATGTCACCCCAACTGACAACCAGATGTCAGTTAGGTGACAGTACTGTCACTTACAGACCAGTGAGGACCCCCTACAGGGACAATCCCCAATAGTAAGACCCCCTCCAAAGACATGACACCCAATACCACCCCCCTCCCTCCACTACAGAGCATAAAACCAAACATCCTATATACCCCCCCCCTACAAACATATCCATCCTTTATACCCCCCCAAATATATCATCCTATATACCCCCCAAATATATCAGCCTATATACCCCCCAAATATATCATCCTATATACCCCCCAAATATATCATCCTATATACCCCCAACACCCCCCTCCCTCCATCGCAGAGTATAGAACACCATCGTATACACCTCCCAACCCGACCTGTCCTCCAATCACCACTACAGGAACACAGCGATCAGGATCACCCATAGACGGCTCTACAGTGGGGGCCCCATCTCTCCTTACCCGGGGCCCCACCACGTGCTCTCTCACCTCCAGCAGAATCCCGAATGTAACACGCTGCCAGCTCGCGCGTTTAAATGTCCCCCGGAGCCGCGCTCTGATTCGCCGGTTCGAGGAACAGCACGGCGCTCATTGGGCGGTTTAAAAGAAGCCGGGCCGTGTTCCCGCGAGATTAACCCGGAGTGTGCCGGAGGGGGGAGGAGTGCGCGTCCCCGTCTATAATCCTCCCCCCTCCCCCCATCCCAGTGTCCGGAGAAAGGACAGGGAGAGTCCGTATAGAGGACCTGTCACTGCTTACCACCACTACCCCTATCTATCTATATATACCCCATCCCTATATATAGATATATATACCCCATCCCTATATATCTATATATATATATCCATATAAAACCCACCCCATCGCTATATATATATATATATATATACCCCATCCCTATATATCTATATATATATATACCCCATCCCTATATATAGATATATATACCCCATCCCTATATATAGATATATATACCCCATCCCTATATATCTATATATCTATATATATATATATATACCCCATCCCTATATATAGATATATATACCCCATCCCTATATATAGATATATATACCCCATCCCTATATATAGATATATATACCCCATCCCTATATATAGATATATATATACCCCATCCCTATATATAGATATATATACCCCATCTCCCTATATATAGATATATATACCTCATCCCTATATATCTATATATATCCATATAAAACCCACCCCATCCCTATATATATACCCCACCCCATCTATATATATACATACCCCACCCCTATATATCTTTATACATACCCCACCTCTATATATCTATATACAGGTGATCTGATACTTCTGGGTAGCGGCTCGCTCCCGATTATACACAGCGAGGGCCGATCAGTAGGTACTGCAGACTCGATGTCCGCCGCCACCCGCCGATCATCCTGCAGAAACATAGAACAGCGGTCTGAATATGTAAACAAGGCAGATCACCGTTCTGACAGGAGATAAGGCATGGGATCCTCCTGTGTTCCTGCAAAGTCTTCCCCTAGTAAAAGCACCTCCCCCCGGCACACAGTTAAGCCTTTGATCACCCCTGATGTTAAACCCCTTTCCCAGCCAGTGTCACCAGTACAGTGACAGTGCATATTTTTTAGCACTGATCATTGTATTAGTGTAACTGGTCCCCAAAAAGTATCAGTTAGTGTCTGAATGTTCGCCGCAATATCGCAGTCCCATAATAAGTCGCCACCATCACTAATAAATAAATGAATAGATCTATCCCATAGTTTGTAGATGCTATAACTTTTGCACAAACCAATCAATATAACGCTTATTGGGATTTTTTTTTAACAAAAATATGTAGCATATTTCTTACTCTTTTTTATTAGATGAGTAAAAAACTTTTTTCTTTTTTATTCAAAAATGTAGGCCTTTTTTAGTTTATAGCGTAAAAAGTAAACACGGCAGAGGTGATCAAATACCACCAAAAGAAAGCTCTATTAGTGGGGAAAAAAGGACTTCAATTTTGTTTGGGTACAACGTCACACAACCGCGCAATTGTCAGTTAAAGAGACGCTGTACCACAAAAAAATAGCCTGGTCATGAAGGAGGGTAAATCTTCGGGAGCTGAAGTGGTTAAGGGGGCGTGGCAAGGGGTGTGTCCTATGCCTACATATGTTTGCTAAGAGGTGTCCCTCATTCCCATATCAGAATGTTGGGAGGTATGGCATAAGGCGCCCTGCCACACTGCCAAAAAAATGGTTCCAGAATGGTTTGCTCCTGTGATACTTCTGTACATGGGAGGAGCCTGTGATACTTCTGTACATGGGAGGAGTCTGTGATACTTCTGTACATGGGAGGAGCCTGCGATACTTCTGTACATGGAAGGAGCCTGTGATACTTCTGTACATGGGAGGAGCATGTGATACTTCTGTACATGGGAGGAGTCTGTGATACTTTTATGCTCATGGGAGGAGCCTGAGATACTTATGTACATGGGAGGAGCCTGTGATACTTATGTACATGGGAGGAGTCTGTGATACTTCTGTACATGGGAGGAGCCTATGATACTTCTGTACATGGGAGGAGCCTGTGATACTTCTGTACATGGGAGGAGTCTGTGATACTTCTGTACATGGGAGGAGCTTGTGATACTTCTGTACATGGGAGGAGCCTGTGATACTTATGTACATGGGATTTTGTTTCATTTTTCATTTAATAAATTTGCAAAGATTTCAAACAAACTTCTCTCACGTCATTATGGGGGATTGTTTGTAGAATTTTGAGGAAAATAATGAATTGAATCCATTTTGGAATAAGGCTGTAACATAACAAAATGTGGAAAAAGTGAAGTGCTGTGAATACTTTCCTGGATGCGCTGTATATACAGGGAGGTCACAAATACAGTGGGGGGGGGGGAGGGGTCTTAGTCCTTCAGGGTTCCCCCATCTCATAGGTTGTCACAAGCACTGTCAGAGTCTGGGAACCCCCAGTGATGTGTACCCCAATAGGTGAGGGGGGGTGGAAGGTACCAGCACAGATCACAGAGCTAATAGGTCCAACCCGTCATTATAACACACTACAGACTGGCCCTGGGGGGGACACAGGATGGGCCCCCATATCCCAGGGTCAGCTGTGATGAGTGAATGCGCACTCCACCATGGTGGGGGGTCAACTACAGGCCTATTCACTCATCGATTGAACAGTTTCCCAAAACAGATACATTCAAAGGCTCGGTTCACACTGATGCGAATTGATGCGATTTCTGAGAGGACTGGCCATAGCTGGAGATTCGCACCCGCACTAAACTCACACAGGACCTTTTTTTTTTACCCAATCGATGTGATCAGCCTTCTTAGAAAACAATGTATTCTCAGAGGACATGCAAATCTATACCTTTTGGATCGCATTAGATTTGGGCCTTAGGGTCACATGACTAATCTCCAACATCAGGACCGCCATACACCCATCAATAATCAATCAATTTATTTTCTGTTCAATCTCTCCCGATAGGAATAATCAATCTATAACCAAAGACCAAACAAGTGGATCAATCATTGGAGGATAAGATCGTAAGTTACAGATCCCATCTCGCATTTCACCATGGAATCCCGCCATCTGATCGACTGAACTACGATCGTATTCATGAACAGAGTGTAAGCACTGCCAATCAATAGAAAATGATCAATAAATTACCTCCCTGTTCAATTGGCTCAGTTTGATGGAATCGGCTCTAAATCGATCAGAAGACAAGTCATATCCATCGGATTGTTTGCCACAAATCGATTGGATAAATAAATGGAAGCGTGTATGACCACCATAAGTATCTCTATGGGACCCCTGAATTGTTGCTCTTCCCCATTACTAGTGAGGGGGCCGGGGGGATTCCACAGAGATGATTGGACGGTCCTTCTGATGTCACTCACTTATCGTCACCCATGTGACATCAGCCTTAGTGACAGACGCACATTATACTCTGTATACTCTGTATAGTGTGCGTTGTGTAGGGGAGCGGGATAGTTGCTATGCGTTGTGTAGGGGGGTGGGATGGTTGCTATGTGTTGTGTAGGGGGGTGGGATAGTTGCTATGTGTTGTGTAGGAGGTGGGATAGTTGCTATGCGTTGTGTAGGGGGGTGGGATGGTTGCTATGTGTTGTGTAGGGGGGTGGGATGGTTGCTATGCATTGTGTAGGGGGTGGGATAGTTGCTATGCATTGTGTAGGGGGATGGGATGGTTGCTATGTGTTGTGTAGGGGGATGGGATAGTTGCTATGTGTTGTGTAGGGGGATGGGATAGTTGCTATGTGTTGTGTAGGAAGATGGGATGGTTGCTATGCATTGTGTAGGGGGGTGGGATGGTTGCTATGCATTGTGTAGGGGGTGGGATGGTTGCTATGTGTTGTGTAGGGGGTGGGATGGTTGCTATGTGTTGTGTAGGGGGATGGGATAGTTGCTATGTGTTGTGTAGGAGGTGGGATAGTTGCTATGCATTGTGTAGGGGGTGGGATGGTTGCTATGTGTTGTGTAGGGGGTGGGATGGTTGCTATGCGTTGTGTAGGGGGTGGGATGGTTGCTATGTGTTGTGTAGGGGGTGGAATGGTTGCTATGTGTTGTGTAGGGGGATGGGATGGTTGCTATGTGTTGTGTAGGAGGTGGGATAGTTGCTATGCATTGTGTAGGGGGTGGGATGGTTGCTATGTGTTGTGTATGGGGTGGGATGGTTGCTATGTGTTGTGTAGGGGGATGGGATGGTTGCTATGTGTTGTGTAGGAGGTGGGATAGTTGCTATGCGTTGTGCAGGGGGACAGGATGGTTGCTATGCGTTGTGTAGGGGGGTGGGATGGTTGCTATGCGTTGTGTAGGGGGGTGGGATGGTTGCTATGTGTTGTGTAGGGGGGTGGGATGGTTGCTATTCTTTGTGTAGGGGGGTGGGATGGTTGCTATGCGTTGTGTAGGGGGGTGGGATGGTTGCTATGCGTTGTGTAGGAGGTGGGATGGTTGCTATGCGTTGTGTAGGAGGTGGGATGGTTTCTATGCGTTGTGTAGGAGGTGGGATGGTTGCTATGCGTTGTGAAGGGGGGTGGGATGGTTGCTATGCGTTGTGTAGGAGGTGGGATGGTTTCTATGCGTTGTGTAGGAGGTGGGATGTTGCTATGCGTTGATTAGGGGGTGGGATGGTTGCTATGCGTTGTGTAGGAAGATGGGATGGTTGCTATGCGTTGTGTAGGAAGATGGGATGGTTGCTATGCGTTTTGTAGGGGGGTGGGATGGTTGCTATGCGTTGTGAAGGGGGGTGGGATGGTTGCTATGTGTTGTGTAGGAGGTGGGATGGTTTCTATGCGTTGTGTAGGAGGTGGGATGTTGCTATGCGTTGTTTAGGGGGTGGGATGGTTGCTATGCGTTGTGTAGGGGGGTGAGATGGTTGCTATGCATTGTGTAGGTGGGATGGTTGCTATGCATTGTGTAGGGGGTGGGATGGTTGCTATGCGGTGTGTAGGGGGGTGGGATGGTTGCTATGCAGTGTGGGGGATGGAGTGGTTGCTATGCGGTGTGGGGGGTGGGGTGGTTGTTATGATGTGTGGGGAATGGGGTGGTTGCTATGCGGTGTGTAGGGGGGTGGGATGGTTGCTATGTGGTGTGAGGGATGGGGTGGTTGCTATGCGGTGTGGGGGATGGGGTGGTTGTTATGATGTGTGGGGAATGGGTTGGTTGCTATGCGGTGTGAGGGATGGGGTGTTTGCTATGCGGTGTGGGGGATGGGGTGGTTGCTATGCGGTGTGGGGGGGTGGGGGGTTACTATGCGGTGTGGGGGATGGGGTGGTTGCTATGCGGTGTGGGGGGGTGGGGGGTTACTATGCGGTGTGGGGGATGGGGTGGTTGTTATGATGTGTGGGGAATGGGTTGGTTGCTATGCGGTGTGGGGATGGGTTGGTTGCTAGGCAGGATGGGGTGGTCGCTATGTGGTGTGGGGGATGGGGTGGTTGCTATGCGGTGTGGGGGGTGGGGTGGTTGCTATGCAGTGTGGGGGGTTGCTATGTGGTGTGGGGGATGGGTTGGTTGCTAGGCGGGATGGGGTGGTTGCTATGCGGTGTGGGGGATGGGTTGGTTGCTATGCGGTGTGGGGGATGGGGTGGTTGCTATGTGGTGTGGGGGATGGGGTGGTTGGGGGATGGGGTGGTTGCTATGCGGTGTGTAAGGGGTGGGATGGTTGCTATGCAGTGTGGGGGATGGGGTGGTTGCTATGTGGTGTGGGTGATGGGGTGGTTGCTATGTGGTGTGGGGGGTGGGTTGGTTGCTATGCGGTGTGGGGGATGGGGTGGTTGCTATGCGGTGTGGGGGATGGGGTGGTTGCTATGTGGTGTGGGTGATGGGGTGGTTGCTATGTGGTGTGGGGGGTGGGTTGGTTGCTATGCGGTGTGGGGGATGGGGTGGTTGGGGGATGGGGTGGTTGCTATGCGGTGTGGGGGATGGGGTGGTTGGGGGATGGGGTGGTTGCTATGCGGTGTGGGGGATGGGGTGGTTGCTATGTGGTGTGGGGGATGGGGTGGTTGCTATGCGGTGTGGGGGGGTGGGTGGTTGCTATGTGGTGTGGGGGATGGGGTGGTTGCTATGCGGTGTGGGGGATGGGGTGGTTGCTATGCGGTGTGTAAGGGGTGGGGTGGTTGCTATGATGTGTACATTCAGGAAGAGGAAATACTTCTGTGTCCCCAGTGGGCAGATTTTACCTCACTTCCTGTACTGGGGACACCACGACAGGAAAGTAAAATAGAACAGCGAATAATAACCCGATAGGTGTCAGAACCCCCCTCCCCTATGGCCCGTCCGGTTCTCCGCCCCCCACCCCCGGGGCCCCTCTCCTCTCCTCTCCTCAGCCATGTTGTCGGTGTGAGGGAAGAAGATGGCCGCCCGGTCACGTGTCCCGGCTCTCCCGGCTCCTCCTCTCCGGGGGCGGGGTTCAGGTCTCCCGGGAGGTGATTGGTTGTGACGCGGGTGTGGGTGGGGCCGGTGGAGCGCACGCTGATTCGCTCGCTGTAAGAGACGTGTGTGGGGCTGGCAGACATGCAGTGACCCAGTGGCCTAATGGATAAGGCATCAGCCTCCGGAGCTGGGGATTGTGGGTTCGAGTCCCATCTGGGTCGCTCCGAGAACCATTTTATAAATTGTGTTCGAGGAAGAGGGGAGACCGCAGCGGGATTTACCGCCGGGACACCGAGAGCGCTCACCTGATCCCCGCACACCGGCACCGGCGAACTATGTACCCGGGTGTTATTAACGGGGAGAACCCGGAACGGAATCATTATTATTATGACTTCAGTTCCATTATTCCTTTTGGGGGTCTCATGGATGTGATTACAGCCGGATTTCCCCCACAACCGATACATTGTATCTTCACACTAATGACGTCACTGAAGAGAAATCCATCACCTGCAATCCCAGCCCCAGCCACTGGATGTCCCCACCGTAAAGGACCGCGATCTCAGCCCCGGCCACCGGATGTCCCCACCGTACACGACCTGCGATCCCAGCCCCGGCCATCGGATGTCCCCACCGTAACGGACCGCGATCCCAGCCCCGGCCACCGGATGTCCCCACCGTACACGACCTGCGATCCCAGCCCCGGCCATCGGATGTCCCCACCGTAACGGACCGCGATCCCAGCCCCGGCCACCGGATGTCCCCGCCGTACACGGCCCACGATCCCAGCCCCGGCCGCCGTACACGGCCCGCGATCCCAGCCCTGGCCACTGGATGTCCCCGCCGTACACGGCCCGCCATCCCAGCACGACCACCGGATGTCCCCGCCGTACACAGCCCGCCATCCCAGCACGACCACCGGATGTCCCCGCCGTACACGCTCGCCATCCCAGCACGACCACCGGATGTCCCCGCCGTACACGCTCGCCATCCCACACGACCACCGGATGTCCCCGCCGTACACGGCCCGCCATCCCACACGACCACCGGATGTCCCCGCCATACACGGCCCGCCATCCTAGCACGACCACCGGATGTCCCCGCCGTACACGGCCCGCCATCCCAGCCCCGGCCACTGGATGTCCCCGCAGTACACGGCCCGCGATCCCAGCCCCGGCCACCGGATGTCTCCACCGTACACGGCCCACGATCCCAGCCCTGGCCACCGGATGTCCTCGCCGCACACGGCCCACGATCCCAGCACGACCACCGGATGTCCCCGCCGTACACGGCCCGCCATCCCAGCACGACCACCCGATGTCCCAGCCACACACGCTCGCCATCCCACACGACCACCGGATGTCCCCCTCGTATACGGCCCGCCATCCCACGCGACCACCAGATGTCCCCGCCGTACACGGCCCGCCATCCTAGCACGACCACCGGATGTCCCCGCCGTGCACGGCCCGCCATCCCAGCCCCGGCCACTGGATGTCCCCGCAGTACACGGCCCGCGATCCCAGCCCCGGCCACCGGATGTCTCCACCGTACACGGCCCACGATCCCAGCCCTGGCCACCGGATGTCCTCGCCGCACACGGCCCGCGATCCCAGCACGACCACCGGATGTTCCTGCCGTACACGGCCCGCGATCCCAGCCCCGGCCAACGGATGTCCCCACCGTACACGGTCCGCGATCCCAGCACGACCACCGGATGTCCCCGCCGTACACGGCCCGCGATCCCAGCCCCGGCCACCGTATGTCCCCGCCGTACATGGCCCACGATCCCAGCCCCGGCCGCCATACATGGCCCACAACCTCAGCCCTGGCCACTGGATGTCCCCGCCGTACACGGCCCGCGATCCCAGCTCCGGCCACCAGATGTCCTCGCCGTACACGGCCCGCGATCCCAGCACGACCACCGATGTCCCCGCCGTACACGGCCCGCCATCCCAGCACGACCACCGGATGTCCCCGCCGTACACAGCCCGCCATCCCAGCACGACCACCGGATATCCCCGCCGTACACGGTCCGCCATCCCAGCACGACCACCGGATGTCCCCGCCGTACACGGTCCGCCATCCCACACAACCACCTGGATGTCCCCGCCGTACACGGCCCACCATCCCAGCAGGACCACCGGATGTCCCCGCCGTACACGGCCCGCCATCCCAGCTCCGGCCACCGGATGTCCCCGCCGTACACAGCCCGCGATCCCAGCCCCGACCACCGGATGTCTCCACCGCACACGGCCCACGATCCCGGACACCGGATGTCCCCTCCGTACACAGCCCGCAATCCCAGCACGACCACCGGATGTCCCCTCCGTACACGGCCCGCGATCCCAGCCCCGGCCACCAGATGTCCCCACCGTACACGGCCAGTGATCCCAGCCCCGGTCACCGGATGTCCCCACCGTACACGGCTCGCGATCCCAGCCCCGGCCACCAGATGTCCCCACCGTACACGGCCCGTGATCCCAGCCCCGGGCACCGGATGTCCCCACCGTACACGGCTCGCGATCCCAGCCCCGGCCAACAGATGTCCCCGCCGTACACGGGCCGCGATCAAAGCACAACCACCGGATGTCCCCGCCGTACACGGCCCGCTATCCCAGCACGACCTCCGGATGTTCCCGCCGTACACGCCCATGATCCCAGCCCCGGCCACCGGATGTCCTCGCCGTACACGGCCCGCGATCCCAGCACGACCACCGGATGTCCCCGCCGTACACGGCCCGCGATCCCAGCACGACCACCGCATGTCCCCGCCGTACATGGCCCGCGATCCCAGCCCCGGCCACTGGATGTCCCCACCGTACACGGCCCGCGATCCCAGCCCTGGCCACCGGATGTCCTCGCCGTACACAGCCCGCCATCCCAGCACGACCACCGGATGTCCCTACCGTACACGGCCCGCCATCCCAGCACGACCACCGGATGTCTCCACCGTACACGACCCGCAATCCCAGCCCCGGCCACCGGATGTTCCCGCCGTACATGGCCCGCGATCCCAGCCCAGGCCACCGGATGTCCCCACCGTACACGGCTTGTGATCCCAGCCCCGGCCACCGGATGTCCCCGCCGTACACGTTCCGCGATCCCAGCCCCGGCCACCAGATGTCCCCACCGTACACGGCTCGTGATCCCAGCCCCGACCACCGGATGTCTCCACCGTACACGGGCCGCAATCCCAGCCCCGGCCACCAGATGTTCCCGCCGTACATGGCCCGCAATCCCAGCCCAGGCCACCGGATGTCCCCACCGTACACAGCTTGTGATCCCAGCCCCGGCCACCGGATGTCCCCGCCGTACACGGCACGCCATCCCAGCCCCGGCCACCAGATGTCCCCACCGTACATGGCCCGCGATCCCAGCCCCGGCCACCAGATGTCCCCACCGTACACGGCTCGTGATCCCAGCCCCGGCCACCGGATGAAAATCTGTGCCTAATAATTAATCAGCTACTATGTGTCAAAGCTCCATTGATCAACCTGTATTTAGAAGATGGTTGGTTAATATGAACAGACAGCTGCACCAGATTGTCCATTATCTGGTTTTACAAGAAAAACAGAAATGGAAGGTGTGCCCACCTAGTGCATTACCAGAGGTAATGTAATAAGAAGAAATTTTTATATAAAAGTGGGTACTCACAAAATGCTACTGACAAAAGGCCATAAACACAGAACACGGGGTACAGCTAACGCGTTTCGGGGGCACACCCCCTTCCTCAGAGGTTAGCCTTCCATTTCTGTTTTTCTTGTAGTTCCTTTTGGATTACCCCGAGGAAGTCCACATCCACCTAATTCTGGGATCCCATATATACCTTTCACACCCCCATTATATCTGACATCTGATACTCCTCACCTTGGAAGACCTATTAGTGCTGGAAGTGATTGTGTTTAGCATCTGGTTTTAGTAAATGTCCCCATAGTGTCTGCATGTCAGCTGGGTTTTTATTTTCCAGTGTCTATCCTTGTGTATTGATGATTGTTGCTGAACTTTTGGCCTTGATCTCCTCCCTGTTCTAATCACAAATATTCGAAGCTGAGATTTTCCCTTTATCTAGAGATAGAGGATCTGTGTGGAGATCGGATATATGTAAAAAGTTAGTTGTTTGGAGTGCTGCCTATTATTTATTGATAAAGTATTATTCCTGGGTCTTCCGTGAGGAACATCTGACTTTGGTTTCAGCATCACCACTCATATTTATGTACTTAACCCTTTATGCATGATTTTTGTGGGCATTAGTTCACCTTTTGTTTTGCAATCCCAGCACCAACCACTGGATGTCCTCACTATTACACGGGCTGCAATCCCAGCACCAACCACTGGATGTCCTCACTATTACACAGGCTGCAATCCCAGCACCAACCACTGGATGTCCTCACTATTACACGGGCTGCAATCCCAGCATCAACCACTGGATGTCCTCACTATTACACAGGCTGCAATCCCAATATAAACCACTAGATGTCTCCACTATTACACGGGCTGCAATCCCAGCAACAACCACTAGATGTCCCCACTATTACACAGGCTGCAATCCCAGCACCAACCACTAGATGTCCCCACTATTACACAGGCTGCAATCCCAGCATCAACCACTAGATGTCTCCACTATTACACGGGCTGCAATCCCAGCATCAACCACTAGATGTCTCCACTATTACACGGGCTGCAATCCCAATATAAACCACTAGATGTCTCTACTATTACACAGGCTGCAATCCCAACATCAACCACTAGATGTCCTCACTATTACACAGGCTGCAATCCCAGCATCAACCACTAGATGTCTCCACTATTACACGGGCTGCAATCCCAGCAATAACCACTAGATGTCCCCACTATTACACGGGCTGCAATCCAAATATAAACAACTAGATGTCTCTACTATTACACAGGCTGCAATCCCAATATCAACCACTAGATGTCCTCACTATTACACGGGCTGCAATCCCAGTATCAACCACTAGATGTCTCCACTATTACACAGACTGCAATCCCAGCATCAACCACTAGATGTCCTCACTATTACACGGGCTGCAATCCCAGCACCAACCACTAGATGTCTCCACTATTACACGGGCTGCAATCCCAATATTAACCACTGGATGTCCTCACTATTACACAGGCTGCAATCCCAGCATCAACCACGGGATGTCCTCACTATTACACGGGCTGCAATCCCAGCACCAACCACTAGATGTCCTCACTATTACACAGGCTGCAATCCCAGCATCAACCACTAGATGTCCTCACTATTACACGGGCTGCAATCCCAGCATCAACCACTAGATGTCTCCACTATTACACGGGCTGCAATCCCAGCATCAACCACTAGATGTCCTCACTATTACACAGGCTGCAATCCCAGCACCAACCATTGGATGTCCCCACTATTTACACGGGCTGCAATCCCAGCATCAACCACTGGATGTCCTCACTATTACACGGGCTGCAATCCCAGCATCAACCACTGGATGTCCTCACTATTACACAGGCTGCAATCCCAGCACCAACCACTGGATGTCCTCACTATTACACGGGCTGCAATCCCAGCATCGACCACTAGATGTCCTCACTATTACACAGGCTGCAGTCCCAGCATCGACCACTAGATGTCCTCACTATTACACAGGCTGCAATCCCAGCATCAACCACTGGATGTCCTCACTATTACACAGGCTGCAATCCCAGCACCAACCACTGGATGTCCTCACTATTACACAGGCTGCAATCCCAGCATCAACCACTGGATGTCCTCACTATTACACAGGCTGCAATCCCAGCACCAACCACTGGATGTCCTCACTATTACACGGGCTGCAATCCCAGCATCGACCACTAGATGTCCTCATTATTACACAGGCTGCAGTCCCAGCATCGACCACTAGATGTCCTCACTATTACACGGGCTGCAATCCCAGCACCAACCACTAAATGTCCTCACTATTACACGGGCTGCAATCCCAGCACCAACCACTGGATGTCCTCACTATTACACAGGCTGCAATCCCAGCATCGACCACTAGATGTCCTCACTATTACACAGGCTGCAATCCCAGCATCAACCACTAAATGTCCTCACTATTACACGGGCTGCAATCCCAGCACCAACCACTGGATGTCCTCACTATTACACAGGCTGCAATCCCAGCAACAACCACTAGATGTCCTCACTATTACACAGGCTGCAATCCCAGCATCGACCACTAGATGTCCTCACTATTACACAGGCTGCAATCCCGGCATCAACCACTGGATGTCCTCACTATTACACGGGCTGCAATCCCAGCATCGACCACTAAATGTCCTCACTATTACACAGGCTGCAATCCCAGCATCGACCACTAAATGTCCTCACTATTACACGGGCTGCAATCCCAGCCCCAACCACTGGATGTCCTCACTATTACACGGGCTGCAATCCCAACAGCAACCACTAGATGTCCTCACTATTACACAGGCTGCAATCCCGGCATCAACCACTGGATGTCCTCACTATTACACGGGCTGCAATCCCAGCATCGACCACTAGATGTCCTCACTATTACACAGGCTGCAGTCCCAGCATCGACCACTAGATGTCCTCACTATTACACGGGCTGCAATCCCAGCACCAACCACTGGATGTCCTCACTATTACACGGGCTGCAATCCCAGCATCAACCACTGGATGTCCTCACTATTACACGGGCTGCAATCCCAGCATCAACCACTGGATGTCCTCACTATTACACAGGCTGCAGTCCCAGCATCGACCACTAGATGTCCCCACTATTGCACGGGCTGCAATCCCAGCACCAACCACTGGATGTCCTCACTATTACACGGGCTGCAATCCCAGCACCAACCACTGGATGTCCTCACTATTACACAGGCTGCAGTCCCAGCATCGACCACTAGATGTCCCCACTATTACACGGGCTGCAATCCCAGCACCAACCACTAGATGTCCTCACTATTACACGGGCTGCAATACCAGCATCAACCACGGGATGTCCTCACTATTACACGGGCTGCAATCCCAGCATCGACCACTAGATGTCCTCACTATTACACGGGCTGCAATCCCAGCATCGACCACTAAATGTCCTCACTATTACACAGGCTGCAATCCCAGCATCGACCACTAAATGTCCTCACTATTACACGGGCTGCAATCCCAGCCCCAACCACTGGATGTCCTCACTATTACACGGGCTGCAATCCCAACAGCAACCACTGGATGCCCTCACTATTACACAGGCTGCAATCCCAACAGCAACCACTAGATGTCCTCACTATTAAACAGGCTGCAATCCCAGCATCAACCACTGGATATCCTCACTATTACACAGGCTGCAATCCCAGCATCGACCACTGGATGTCCTCACTATTACACAGGCTGCAATCCCAGCATCGACCACTGGATGTCCCCACTATTACACGGGCTGCAATCCCAGCATCAACCACTGGATGTCCTCACTATTACACAGGCTGCAATCCCAGCACTAACCACTAGATGTCCTCACTATTACACAGGCTGCAATCCCAGCATCAACCACTGGATGTCCTCACTATTACACGGGCTGCAATCCCAGCATCAACCACTGGATGTCCTCACTATTACACAGGCTGCAATCCCAGCACCAACCACTAGATGTCCTCATTATTACACAGGCTGCAGTCCCAGCATCGACCACTGGATGTCCTCACTATTACACAGGAGGGAAGTCAGGATGATAAGGGAGACAGACTGAGCCATACACCAAGAGAATTTCTTTTGGGAAAAAAAAACAATTTCTGAACATAATTTTCTATTGGTTGGCGAGGTGACATCAATGATTGGTTGTGACCGTAGTGACTAAGAAAGTCAATGGAGAAGGATGGAAAATGTTTCTAGAGATAATAAAATTGTAAAGCTGACCACACACGGAGCCGACTTCTCCCGGGATATTCACATTATTGGCGGAAAAGTGTCTGCATCCAATCAGATACAAGAATACAAAATGTCAGCACAGGGATTTGTCCAAAACATCGAAGGCTTGGTTCATACATGTGGCTGGGGGGCAGTAAAACCAGGTGGTTAAGCCATGATTTTACCACACCCTGACCTGAACACAAAGCTGCACATATGCCACGGCAAAACAAACTGGCCCCAAAGCAGTTCTATGGGGCTGCGCCACGACTGTGTGCAATGTGGCTCTCTCCACGGAAACTGCTGCCCCCCAATCCCGCTGCTTGTGCGCCCCCCCCCCCCCCCAAATTGCATGCATGCGCGATCTCTCATCTAACATCAGCGTCTGAGCTCTCCAGATATAAGATATATTATACAGAGTGACATCACCGCTCTCCAGATATAAGGTATATTATACAGGAGTGACATCACCGCTCTCCAGATATAAGATATATTATAGAGAAGTGACATCACCGCTCTCCAGATATAAGATATATTATACAGAAGTGACATCACCGCTCTCCTGATATAAGATATATTATACAGGAGTGACATCACCGCTCTCCAGATATAAGATATATTATACAGAGTGACATCACCACTCTCCAGATATAAGATATATTATACAGGAGTGACATCACCGCTCTCCTGATATAAGATATATTATACAGGAGTGACATCACCGCTCTCCAGATATAAGATATATTATATAGAGTGACATCACCGCTCTCCAGATATAAGATATATTATACAGAGTGACATCACCGCTCTCCAGATATAAGATATATTATAGAGGAGTGACATCACCACTCTCCAGATATAAGATATATTATACAGAGTGACATCACCACTCTCCAGATATAAGATATATTATAGAGGAGTGACATCACCACTCTCCAGATATAAGATATATTATACAGAGTGACATCACCGCTCTCCAGATATAAGATATATTATAGCGGAGTGACATCACCGCTCTCCAGATATAACATATATTATACAGGAGTGACATCACCACTCTCCAGATATAAGATATATTATACAGAGTGACATCACCACTCTCCAGATATAAGATATATTATAGAGGAGTGACATCACCACTCTCCAGATATAAGATATATTATACAGGAGTGACATCACCGCTCTCCAGATATAAGATATATTATAGCGGAGTGACATCACCGCTCTCCAGATATAACATATATTATACAGGAGTGACATCACCACTCTCCAGATATAAGATATATTATAGAGTGACATCACCGCCCTCCAGATATAAGATATATTATAGAGGAGTGACATCACCGCTCTCCAGATATAAGATATATTATAGAGTGACATCACCGCTCTCCAGATATAAGATATATTATAGAGGAGTGACATCACCACTCTCCAGATATAAGATATATTATACAGGAGTGACATCACCACTCTCCAGATATAAGATATATTATAGAGGAGTGACATCACCACTCTCCAGATATAAGATATATTATACAGGAGTGACATCACCACTCTCCAGATATATATATAGAAGGTATTGGTCTCTGATAGGACTCAGTGGGGTTGATTTACTAAAGGCAGACAGACTGAGCACTCTGCAGAGCTTAGTAAATGAGGAGAAGCTCTGCTGACTTCCATCATCCAATCATGTGCAAGTAAAAATAACGTTTTTTTTTTTTTTTTATCTTCCTTGCATGTGATTGGATATTGTTTGCAAAGTGAAGCTTCCCCTCATTTCCTGCACTTTGCAGAGTGCTCAGTCTGTTTGCCTTTAGTAAATCAGCCCCTGTATGTGGTTGGTGTGAGGGGCGGAGGAGAGGTCCGGGAATGACAGGAGAGCGATCTGATTATCATATAAATCTATGAGGCGGGGGCGGGGGGGGGGGTCATTAAAGGAGGTTAAGAAGAATCGGAAGGGTGTCGGAGTCTCCTCACCGCCTCCCCTCTCCTCATTCCTCATTCATGATCCCCCCACAGACGCCCCTCATTAGCATGAGGCTGGGAGGACAGCAGACAGACAGAGCCGTACTCAGCCATGGATCTCCTCTCCGGAGCTCTTCACCTCCTCCTCCTATCCGCCACCCTCGCCACCACCGCAGGTAAGTGCCCCCCCCCCCCCTCTAATATTATTTGTATAGCGCTTTCCTCATCGGGTGGGTGTTGGGATTTCTGGTCCGGACTGCTCAGGTATCTGGAGGTCTCCTTTAACTTATAGATGAGATCTGAACGTGCGTCGTTCTCCTATCTACAACCTCAGCGTCAGAACAATCCAAACATAAAAGAAAGTCGATGATCACAAATATTTTAAAACTTTGTATTATTAAAAAAAAAAAAAAATGCTCAGCTCTCCACCCAATCGCTGGCAACAAAAAAAACGCTCCAAAATGTATCGCTTTAAAGACTGCGCGGCGGCGGCGGCGACGATGCCGATGAATATTTCATGTCTGGGAATAGGAAGTGCAGGGGATACATTGTATCATCGCTGACACTCAGGAAGACGGTTTATATGGTGCCAACAGTGGAAGAAACTTATCAAAAGGTTACAAAAATGGAGCAGCGACCAATCAGAAGTCATCGTCGGGATGGGGGACTCAGAGAGAGAATGTGGTTCCTTATTGGAGCCTTCACTGTCATTCCCATCTGGGAGCTCAGAGCTGCTTCTCCTGGCCATCTAAATGTTGAGGAACCACAAGTCCCAGGAGGTCTCATTCCATGTAAGGCACAGCAGAGAGGTGCAAATACAGAAGGACTACAAGTCCCAGAATGTAGAACCTTCACCCTGCAGAATATATCAATATGGATCTGTCAGGAGGGGGAGGGGAGGGAGCGATGTTCTGCAGAATATATCAATATGGATCTGTCAGGAGGGGGAGGGGAGGGAGCGATGTTCTGCAGAATATATCAATATGGATCTGTCAGGAGGGGGAGGGGAGGGAGCGATGTTCTGCAGATCTACAGAGAGGTCAGTGGTGGAATAATCTGCAAAATATATCAATATGGATCTGTCAGGAGGGGGAGGGGATGGAGCGATGTTCTGCAGAATATATCAATATGGATCTGTCAGGAGGGGGAGGGGATGGAGCGATGTTCTGCAGAATATATCAATATGGATCTGTCAGGAGGGGGAGGGGAAGGAGCGATGCTCTGCAGATCTCCATAGAGGTCAGTGATGGGATAATCTGCAGAATATATTGATATGGATCTGTCAGGAGGGGGAGGGGATGGAGCGATGTTCTGCAGAATATATCAATATGGATCTGTCAGGAGGGGGAGGGGATGGAGCGATGTTCTGCAGAATATATCAATATGGATCTGTCAGGAGGGGGAGGGGAGGGAGCGATGTTCTGCAGATCTCCATAGAGGTCAGTGATGGGATAATCTGCAGAATATATTGATATGGATCTGTCAGGAGGGGGGGGGAGCGATGCTCTGCAGAGGAACATATGTGACTTGTCAGTCTGGGGGGAACATTTTGTTCCGCACCTCTAAGCACTGGTAGATGGGACCCGGTGACCTCATTGAAGGTATTTCGCTGCTCGGTGTCAGCAAATCAGAACTGTACACACGGCGGGGGTGGGGGGGGGGTCATTTATGGTGTGTACTTTCCATGGCGCTCCTATTCAGGCGGTTGAATGTGCGCTCTGTCTCTCCGGGGGCCATTCAGAGAGCCATGAAATCTCCTAAACACAGCAGACAATAGCCGACCCTCCAACCTGCAGATTCTTCCACGATGGCAAATAATTACAAATCTGCCTGGTAACCGAGAGGAGGGGGGGAGGGGGGGGCTCGTTAACACTGGCGGGTCGAAACAGAGGTGAAGCCGATAACCCCCCACCAATCACAGAGTGGAGGAACCGGAGAGAACGGCGGACCGCTCAACATAAAACCCCAAATCAGTCGTTTCCATCATGGAGACCACAAATTGGAGCGTATGGGGAACGAGAACTTTTTTTAGTTTTGGGTAAAATTGTCTACCATGTAGGAGATATCTCCTCATTTCCTGTCTCAGAGACACAACAGGAAGTTAGAGGAAATCTCCCACTCTAAGGCTAATTTCCCTCTTAGTTGTCACTGGAACAGGTGTCCCCATTAGAAGATTCCTGTTCTGGTGACAACTCGACCATTTTAGGTTCCCCATCTGTTTCCTTCTCTGTAGTCACCAGTACAATTGGAGGGTGGATCTCCTCATAGGGGACCCAGACAGTAACAAAAACTTGAAAGAGGGTCTAACACCTCCACACTCCATCCAACATAAAGAAGAATATGCCTTTACTAATAATTCTCTACCATACTGCTCTGATAGCCAGCAAAGGGGTTCCAACTCAAGACAAAAGGGGTCCCAATTTAAACCAGAGGACCCAATTCTTTAATAAGGAAGGGCACAGTTGCATAAAATCAATTCACAAGCAGCACACCAATCCGAGGGTATCCAAGTCAAGGGCGACCCAATTCAAATCAAGGGGATCCAAATCAAACCAAATGGGACCCAATTCAAATCAAAGGGATCCAAATCAAGGTGGCTCAATTCACATCAAAGTTGATCCAATTAAAATCAAAGTTTATATAATTCAAATCAAAGTTTATCCAATTCAAATGGAACCCCAATTAAAGGAGACCCAATTCAGATCAAAGGGGTAGGGGGCAATTCAAGTTAAATGGGACGAAATTCAAACTAAACGGGGGCCAGTTAAAATCAAAGAGGACCGGATTCAAATCAAAGGTGACCCAATTCAAATCAAAGGTGATCCGAATCAAATCAAAGGGGATCCAATTCAAACCAAAGGAGACCCAATTCAAATCAAAGGGGACCTAATTCAAGCCAAAAGAAGACCCAATTCAAATCAAAGGGGACCCAATTCAAACCAAAGGAGACCCAATTCAAATCAAAGGGGACCCAATTCATATCAAAGGGGACCCAATTCAGATCAAAGGGGACCCAATTCAGATCAAAGGGGACCCAATTCAGATCAAAGGGGACCCAATTCAGATCAAAGGGGACCCAATTCAGATCAAAAGGGAATCTAATTTAAACCAAAGGTGACCTAATTCAAATCCATGGGGATCCAAAACAAATAAAAGGCGGCCCAATTCAAATCAAAGTTGATCCAATTCAAATCAAAGGTGAACCAATTTAAATGGAACCCAATTATAACTAGGGTTGTCCCGATACCACTTTTTTAGGACCGAGTACAAGTACCGATACTTTTTTTCAAGTACTCGCCGATACCGATTACCGATACTTTTTTTTAATGTCACGTGACAGATTTTTTTTTTTTTTTTTTTTTTTGAGGGGGGGGGTGGGGGTGGGGGGCGGGTGGGGTGGGGGTGGGGTGGGGATGGGGGTATAGTGAACGGTGTCTGTGTGTGTGTTTTTGTTTTGGTTTTTTTCATTTACATTTATTATTTTTTACAATTTTTTTTTTTATTCTTTATTGCACTATGTGTGTGTTTTTTTTTTTTTTTAATCAGCCCTGTTGGGGGGCTTTGGTGAGATATCAGGGGTCTTAACAGACCTCTGATATCTCCCCCTTGAGACAGAGAAATAGACAGAGGATAGAGATTCCCCAGTCCCTTTCTCTGCAGCGTCAGCTGCACTGAGAATGAATGGAGAGAACACAGCAGCTTCTCTCCATTCATAAACTGACACATCATAATCACAGGAGATTACAATGTTTCAGTTATGTGAATGGAAAGAGTCAGCTGACTCTGTCCATTCACACAGCGGAGAGACAGCAGAACGGAGGGGACAGACGAAGAGAGAGAGGGACAACAGAAAGCCGGAACGGATGGGGACAGCGGAGGGGGACAGAGGAACGCATGGGGACAGCGGAGGGGGACAGAGGAACGGAGGAGGACAGCGGAGGGGGACAGAGCAAAGAAGAAGGACAGCGGGAGGTGGACAGAGGAACGGAGGAGGACAGCGGAGGGGGACAGAGCAAAGAAGGAGGACAGCGGGGGGGGACAGAGGAACGGAGGGGGACAGAGCAAAGAAGGAGGACAGCGGAGGGGGACAGAGGAACGGAGGGGGACAGAGCAAAGAAGGAGGACAGCGGAGGGGGACAGAGGAACGGAGGAGGACTAAGGAGGAGGAGGTGACAGTCAGCGGTGATCGCGTGTGGGGGAATTACAAGCACCGATCACCGCTGTGTCACTAAGCAGCTGAAAGCCGCGGGGGGAGAAGCTTGTAACTCCCCCACACGTCCATCACCGCTGACAGTCAAGGTATCGGCGGAAGCATCGGGAGCATTTGCCCGAGTACAAGTACTTGGGCAAATGCTTGGTATCGGTGCCGATACCGATACTAGTATCGGTATCGGGACAACCCTAATTATAACCAAAGGAGACCCAATTCAGATTAAAGGGGGAGGGGGCAATTCAAGTTAAATGGGACCAAATTCCAACCAAAGGGGGCCCAGTTAAAATCAAAGAGGACTAGATTCAAGCCAAAGGGGACCAAATTCAAATCCACGGGGATCCAAAACAAATCAATGGGGACACAATTCAAACCAAAGGAGACCCAATTCAAATTAAAGGGGGTGGGGTCAATTCAAGTAATTCAACTTAAAGTGGACCGAATTCAAAATAAAGGTGACCCAATTCAAATCAAAGGGGACCCAATTCAAATCAAAGGGGACCATACTCAAATCTGTTTCTATTTTATAAAGAAGGTTACAGTTGCAAAAATTTGAATATCAGTGACCAAGTCACACACCAATCCAAAGCACCAGACTCTACTATTAACTTTACTACATGGTGGATAATTAATTTCCCCTTCGTGCTTTGATCCAACCCAGCAAAAGAAATGAAAGAGGGTCTTACTGCTCCATACTCAATCCAAGATAAACAACTGTCTTTTCATTCGCTTTAATCATTTTCTACCATAATACTTTGATAGCCAGCACAGGGGATCCAATTCAAATCAATGGGGATGCCATTAAATCAAAGGGGAGACATTTTACATCAAAGGGGACCCAATTTAGGCTCAAGGAAAATAAATTCTAATCAAATATTAATCAACTGAAATCAGAGGGCACACAATTGAAATCAAAGGGGTCACAATTAAAATCAAAAGGGGACTCAATTCTAATCAAAGGAGTTGCAGTTCAAATCAAAGAGGACCCAATTTAAATCAAAGGGGACACAATTCAAATCAAATAGTAAAATAGTACCCAATTCAGATCAAATTGGGCCAAATTCAAATCAGAGGGGACACAATTTAAATCAAAGGGACCCAATTTAGGTCCAAGGGGACCAAATTCACTTCAGATAGGAACCAAATTATATCAGAGAGGACATTGTTCAAATCAAAAGGGGATCCAATTCAAATCAAATAAGAACCGATGCAGATCAAAATGGGACCCAATTCAAATCACATAGGAACCAATTCAAATCAAAGGGGATCCAATACAAATCAAAGGGGGCCCAATTCAAATCTGTTATGAATTAATTGCCCGTTTTTCCCTTGATCCAGCCATGCTCCCACAGACTAAAGTAGCGGCACATGTTATATCAAAATACAATAAATATACATAAAAAAAATACATATATATACAAAATACATACTCAAAATATATATACTCATATATATCATACTCAAAACTTTTTTTTTAACTCTTTTCATCCATTACAGGTGAGTGGAAGAACTCAACGTGGAACCTGGAAAGGAACCCGTCTAGAAGTCAATCAGAAGATCAGATGGACATTCCATGGACAATCTCTCTACAGAGATTCCCTGACCAAGGACTGCTCTCTGCAATCCACCCCTTAACGCCCGGGGACAGGAAGAAGGCCACAATCCCTCCAGATAAAAAGGCTAAGGCCAGACTGGCTGTGGACAACAACACGGGACTGAGAAAAAACAGTGTTGACCATGGTAACAGACTCCCAACCAATGTCTTACCTGCTCGTTCTTCGGTGAATGAATTCACCGACACACACAAACCCCAAGACAGGAACCTTCCTGATTCTGCATTTGCCTCCACCAATCTTCATAGTGCAAAATCCGTCTCAACACAAGGGCACAGCAGTGGGAAGGCAAGCGAGTTACTGGACCATGAAAATAACCGGCCGGGCAAGATTAATCTTCAGAAACTCATAGAACTTTCCTATAACTCCAGCAAGCCAGCCTGGATGACCAACCGCCAACCCTCCAGCCTACTCTACCAATTTCATGGCTTCCGGAAAGGTACCTTCATCTCACTACTCTATGTCTGAGCTTTGGATTCAAATTACCCTGCTAATGCATAAAGAACTGACTCAAGTGGCATATCATCATACACCATATGGCCAAAATTATGTGGACCCCCCTCTATACTGAGTTCAGGTGTCTCCAGTGAAGGGTACTGTTAATACTCCATCATACAAAGACATTGTAGGCAATTGTGCCCTTGTGGTAACAGTTTGGTGAAGACCATTTTTTGTTCCACCATGACTGTGCCCCTATGTACAAAGCCATCTTCATAAAGACAATGGGGTGACCAGTTTGGTGTTGAGGAACTCAAGTGTCCTGCACAGAACCCTGACCTCAACCCTACTGAACACCTTTGGGATGAATTAAAACACCAATTGCTAGCCAGGTCTTTTCATCTAGCACGAGGACCTAACCTCATAAGTGGGCATAAATCCCACAATCTTGTAGAAAGTCTTTCCAGAAGAGTTGAGGGTGTCATAGCCACAAGGTGGAGGGGGTGGGGGGAAAACTCCATATTAATGGCCATATGGGGAGGGGCAACTCTATATTAACAACACAGCTGAAATTTGATGTTCAACAAAATCATATAGGTGTGGGGGTCAGGGGTCCACAAACTTTAGGCCATATGGGTTACCTGATTTTAAAACAAGAGGTTACTTATTTTCTTCTCTGTAGTAAAAACTTCATTATCTCCACCATTATAGCTTCTTAGTGAATTATTTGGGTTTGTTTTGTAGAATTTGAGAGCAAAGAAAGAAGCTGTCAGATGGACTGCCACAAAAACAGGGATGAAAGGGAGGCCTACTGTAACAGTGACTTTGGTAAGTAGACTAATATGTTGCTGAGATAGTCCTCAGTAGACATGTGCAATCCGTTTCATTACAAATGGAAATTCGGATGAAAATTCCATTATTCTCAGATTCAAATGTATCTGAATTTCCATTATTCCGAGATTCGGATGTATCTGAATTCCCAATCACAATAGTAGCAAATTTCAATGAATCCGAAATGGATAACGGAACGAAATAACAAATTGAAAAAATTCTTAATTGCAGTAGAAAAATGTGAAAATGAATTAAAATTTAAAAAAAGTGAATTTGAAATGGAAATACAGTGGCTTGCGAAAGTTTTCGGCCCCCTTGAACTTTTCAACCTTTTGCCACATTTCAGGCTTCAAACATAAAGATATAAAATTTTAATTTTTTGTGAAGAATCACCAACAAGTGGGACACAATTGTGAAGTGGAACGAAATCTATTGGATATTTTAAACTTTTTTAGCAATTAAAAAACTGAAAAGTGGTGCGTGCAAAATTATTCGGCCCCTTTACTTTCAGTGCAGAAAACTCACTCCAGAAGTTCAGCGAGGATCTCTGAATGATCCAATGTTGTCCTAAATGACTGATGGTGATAAACAGAATCCACCTGTGTGTAATCAAGTCTCTGTATAAATGCACCTGCTCTGTGATAGTCTCAGGGTTCTGTTGAAAGCGCAGAGAGCATCATGAAGACCAAGGAACACACCAGGCAGGTCTGTAATACTGTTGTGGAGAAGTTTAAAGCCGGATTTGGATACAAAAAGATTTCCCAAGCTTTAAACATCCCAAGGAGCACTGTGCAAGCGATCATTTTGAAATGGAAGGAGTATCAGACCACTGCAAATCTACCAAGACCTGGCTGTCCCTCTAAACTTTCAGCTCAGACAAGGAGAAGACTGATCAGAGATGCAGCCAAGAGGCCCATGATCACTCTGGATGAACTGCAGAGAACTACAGCTGAGGTGGGAGAGTCTGTCCATAGGACAACAATCAGTCGTACACTGCACAAATCTGCCCTTTATGGAAGAGTGGCAAGAAGAAAGCCATTTCTCAAAGATATCCATAAAAAGTCTCGTCTAAAGTTTGCCACAAGCCACCTGGGAGACACACCAAACATGTGGAAGAAGGTGCTCTGGTCCGATGAAACCAAAATCTAACTTTTTGGCCACAATGCAAAACGATATGTTTGGCGTAAAAGCAACACAGCTCATCACACTCAACACACCATCCCCACCGTGAAACATGGTGGTGGCAGCATCATGGTTTGGGCCTGCTTTTCTTCACCAGGGACAGGGAAGATGGTTAAAATTGAGGGGAAGATGGATGCAGCCAAATACAGGACCATTCTGGATGAAAACCTGTTGGAGTCTGCAAAAGACCTGAAACTGGGACGGAGATTTATCTTCCAACAAGACAATGATCCGAAACATACAGCAAAATCTACAAAGGAATGGTTCACAAATAAACGTATCCAGGTGTTAGAATGGCCAAGTCAAAGTCCAGACCTGAATCCAATCGAGAATCTGTGGAAAGAGCTGAAAACTGCTGTTCACAAACGCTCTCCATCCAACCTCACTGAGCTCGAGCTGTTTTGCAAGGAACAATGGGCAAGAATTTCAGTCTCTCGATGTGCAAAACTGATAGAGACATACCCCAAGCGACTTGCAGCTGTAATCGCAGCAAAAGGTGGCTCTACAAAGTATTAACGCAAGGGGGCCGAATAATTTTGCACGCCCCACTTTTCATTTTTTTATTAGTTAAAAAAGTTTCAAAAATCCAAAAGATTTCGTTCCACTTCACAATTGTGTCCCACTTCTTGGTGATTCTTCACAAAAAATAAAAATTTTATATCTTTATGTTTGAAGCCTGAAATGTGGCAAAAGGTTGAAAAGTTCAAGGGGGCCGAATACTTTCGCAAGCCACTGTATATTGCACTAAATACAGGATGGTAAAAAAGTTAAATAAGGTGATGATAAGAATAGAAAAAAAATAGAATAGATTAGAATAGAACAGAACCGAATAGAATATAATATAACCTTCTTCCGAAAATCGAATGGATTTGAAAATAACGAATATACTAACCAAATCCAAAAATACGAAGCGAATATATGAAACTAATTACAAAAATGAATCATTCTAACATAACGAATATGACTAAACAAAATGATTAACCTAACGAACCACTCCTAAATGAAACGAAACACATTTTTCTGTCGCTTACTCGCAGGCACTATGCCTGGATTCTGTGTTCTTCACCTATAGCAGCCCCCTTCCCCATAAGGCAAGCAGGCCATGCTGGTATTTGGTTGCCCTCAGGACTTCTACACGATGCTATAGAGCCTGGCTGGCACACAGGGCAGGTGCAAAGTAAGCACAGCAACCAGGTACTTGTGGTTGGCAGACAGGCAGAGTGGTTCAATGACAGTCTAGATACAAGGCAGGCAAGGTTCAGAATAGTCAGGGTCAAACCTGTAGTCAAAAGGCAGCAGAGTTCAGAGAGTAGTCGATATACGATCCGAGGTCATCAACAAGGGAATCTAAACTAGCAGCCAGGGCAGACAAACAGAGAGATTGGAGTATGTGTTACCAAGGCTATATCACGAGCATGAGACTGCAGGCTTGTTTGGTTTAAATCAGGTTTGGTCTCCACCCAGAGACTGACCACATCAATCACCTTGCAGGTGGACAGACAGGGAGAATGTATCCACCATGAGCTATCAAGGATCAGGAGCGCTACACATTCCTGATATCTAGTTCTCAAAATCCATGAACAAATGAAGGTTAGTGGTCACAGATCATACTGGATGATATGTGTATGCCCTCTCTTCTCACAGCGGTGAACGGGATTGTACATGACGTGGACCCGCTCGGCAAAGGGATCCAACTCCTGACCATACTGGTGAATAGCGGTGGGCTCTACAAGATCAATCGTCTCTATATAACACCCGATGGCTTTTTCTTCAGGGTCAAAGTCTTGGCTGTGGACCATTTCAACTGCCCCAAGTCATGCTTGGACGTCAAACTTGGTGAGAATACCCTACTGACCCCTCATTGCCCTGCCCAATCTTTCCTACATCTTTCTACGTCAAATTGTTCACTTTTAAAAACTAGGTAAAGATTGTTTTACTTTCATGATTTCCATATGTACCTTAAACAATTTCATGTGAAGTAAAGAGCAGGGGTATCCAAACTACTGCCTGTGTCCCCCCAAAAGCTAGGGTCAGTGATGTATCCGGGGGTTGGACAAGGTGTGGGCAGGAGGAACAGCTGCTCTGGGTACAGCAGAGCAAGGCGTCAGAGAATGGACACAGGGCAGTAAAACCCATTGCAAGCTTGGCTGGTTTAAATCAGGTTTGGTCCCCAACCAGAGACTGGCTACATCAATCACCTTGCAGGTGGACAGACAGGGAGAATGTATCACAGCCAAAAACCAGGATTCTGGAATGAGACCAGGAGCTATCAAGGATCAGTAAAACCCATTCTACGGCATGCATTAACAGCGGCGGGGGACGGGGTGCAGTTCCACATCCTTGCCCTGGGCACTAGACGAACCTTTGCCAGTACTGGGTGTATCCTTAATGTGGACAGATTTAGGATTATGGTCAGCAGAAGCTGCTTAAGGTCTCAGCTTCATATCCCCCCCCCTGTAGTTTTGAGCTCGGGACCAGTCTTAATCAGTTGTCATTATCCCCATCCGTGCCAATGTCTGAGCGACCAATGACAAGCTTGCCCCAGGATTCACAAAAAAGCAGATCGTCTCCCGACTCCTTTCCTGCTGCTACAGCCATGCTTACAGCATACAGTGGAAAGGGGGACACGCTAAGGCTCTATTTATGCTTTTGCGTAGTAGGAACAATCGCTCCCACTTGCGATTTTGTTGAGCAATTTGCACATGAATTGCGTTTTGCATAGGGCCAGCCCATTCACTTGGATGGGCTGCCCTACTTGCCTTTGTTGCAATGAAAAGAAGCTCCTGCTTCTTTTCAGGTGCTAAGTTTCTTGCAATTTTGAAAAGCGCGGTCTGCCGTACGATCCTGTTGCGTGACAAACGGGGCACAATCGCATTGCGTTTGGGGTGCCATTAAATGATAATGGCACAAAAACGCGCATTGCTCATTGTGCAGCGTGGCCATGGGATTTGGAGTTTAATAGGGAAGCTGATGTAAGGGGGGACTTTGATGGGAACTAAGGTGAGTATCTGAAGAGGACCCAGATAAGAATACTGATGCAAGGCGGAAACCTAATGTACTGGGGACTTTGATGGAAACTCTGATAGGGACGCTGATATAAGGGTGGGGCCTCTGACGGCCACACTTCTGTATGGTGAGTATCTGAAGAGGACCCAGATGAGGACACTGATGTACAGGGGACTTTGATGGAAACTCTGATAGGGATGCTGGTATAAGGGGGGCCACTGATGGGGACTTTGATGTAAGGGAGGGAATTTTTCTGGCCCACAATTATTTGTAAAATATGCAATGTGGCCCTTGTATTAAAAATTGGGAGACCCCTGGTGTAGACCAACCACACGTTCATGGAGCCATGCCTGACCTGTAGAGCATTTAAAACAAACCAACCAACACTGGCCATTGCCAGTCTTTAAAGAGGAGCTTCAGTCTCCCCCAAAAAATTTAAGTCAGCAGCTACAAATGGCTGTAGCTGCTAACATTTTGATAAAAGGGCACTTACCTGTCCAGGGTTGGCCTCACGTGAACTTCACTGGGATTCGGATCCCTAGCGCCACCATCTTAACTAAGGCAAACCAGCTGGAAAGCAACAATGCTCTTTGTAAATGGTGCCAGGGTCTTCTGGAACCTGTGATGTGTCCCAGAAGGCTGCGGGTGGAGGGGGGGTGAAATTCCATTTGGATTGCTGTAGCAATTCAGGCAGAAGTGGAAGCGGGTACCTGTCAAAACCAGGTACCTGCTCCACCCCCCCCCAAAAAAAAAAAAGTGGCAAATGGTAAAGAGGTAGGGGGGGAGGAGACAAACAAGCAGAGCTTCCCCTTTTGGGTGAAGCTCCACTTTAATGCTGAATGATGCCCAGTGTAATTGCACCCACTTCCTGTGACCACTGGCTGTCACGGACATGCCCCCTGGGGGTGACTTGGCTCACTGCTGTGCTAGAAGATGCTTATACACCATTATGTGCACACTATTCAGTGAAGTATGAAGGACAGCTCAAGATGAAGGATCCAAGATATCATCGTACTGGCCAAAGGACCCTTGGATTAAAGGTATGTACATTATGTATTTAGCATTTAATCATCTGCAGTGGGGGCAGGGGGTTAAGTAATCCATTGCTTCCCTTTGAACTTTATTGAGCACTGATGATGAGGCTGCATTGATGGGCACTGGTGGTGAGGCTGCAATGATGGGCACTGGTGGTTAGGCTGCATTGATGGGCATTGGTGGTCAGGCTGCATTAATGGGCACTGGTGGTGAGGCTGCATTGACGGACATTGGTGGTGAAGCTGCATTGATTTACATTGGTGGTAAGGCTGCATTGATGGGCACGGATGATGAAGCTGCATTGATGGCCACTGGTGGTGAGGCTGAATTGATTTACATTGGTAGTGAGGCTGCATTGATTTACATTGGTGGTAAGGCTGCATTGATGGGCACGGATGATGAAGCTGCATTGATGGGCACTGGGGGTGAGGCTGAATTGATTTACATTGGTGGTGAGGCTGCATTGATGGGCACGGATGATGAAGCTGCATTGACGGACATTAGTGGTGAGGCTGCATTGATTTACATTGGTGGTAAGGCTGCATTGATGGACATTGGTGGTGAGCTGCATTGATGGGCACTGATGATGAAGCTGCATTGATGGGCACTAGTGGTGAGGCTGCATTAATGGGCACTGGTGGTTGGGCTGCATTGATGGGCATTGGTGAGGCTGAGCTGACGGGCACAGCTAAGGCTGCATTGATGGGTACAGGTAAGGCTGCACTGATGGGCACTGATCAGGCTGCATTGATGGGCACTGGTGAGGCTGCATCGATGGGCACTGATCAGCCAGTTCAAGCGCGCCTTCAGCCCAGACTTAATATGCTGTCCCTGCAGCCCAGCGGACAGCACTGGAACAGGCCGCAGTCCAGCCCAGCCAGGCAGCAACCAGCAAGTGAGCCTAAACTTACAGGGGTTCTAATCCCTCTCCACTCCATCCAAACCTAAAAAAAAAAAAAGTTTTGCCTTTAGTGATACTTTACTGATTGCTTATGGAAATAATTAGTTTCTGTCAAGATTGCAAAGCAATAAAAGCCGCAAGGTAGTGGGGTGGACAGGGTGTAGTCAGGTGCACAGGTGGGTGGACTTTGGGGCAGACAGAGGGGCAATGTGGTAGATAGACGGCCATTGGAGTGGATTGTGGGCAGCGAGGTGGACTAGGGGGGCAGAGGGGTGGACTGGGGGACAGTGGGGTGGACTGGGGGCAATGAGGTGGACTGAAGGGCAGCGGGATAGACTGGGGGCAGTGGGGTAGACTGGTGGGTAGCGAGGTGGACTGGGGGGCAGCGAGGTGGACTGGGGGGCAGCGAGGTGGACTGGGGGGCAGTGGGGTGGACTGGGGGGCAGCGAGGTGGACTGGGGGGCAGGGAGGTGGACTGGGGGGCAGCAAGGTGGACTGGGGGCAGTGGGGTAGACTGGGGGGCAGTGAGGTGGACTGGGGGGCAGTGGGATGGACTGAGAGGCAGCTCCTGTCAGACGATTTTCTGGCCATCTCAGTTTGAGGAGCGGAGATAGCAGAGTATTACGATGGACCATAAGGAAGGACTTTGCACACTTGTATCACTTTTCTGATGTTTAATAACGATATTTCTCTTGTGATCAGGGGGCCGCTACATTCTAATGGGGCAGATTTTCCACAAGCGAATGGAGTTACCGCCTTCGATACAAAGGACGGTCAGCGGACGGTTAAGAGCTGGAGACGGACTCCTGACAAGCAGTAGTTTTGTACGGAGATATAACCGCAAAAAAGATCGCAAGGTGCTGGCTGCCGCCCATTCCAAGTGCAAATGATACGGACACACCGCAACTTACCAATGAACAGCAGAATCTGTTATTAGACTGGGACAACATGCCTCTGCAACCTACACAATGTCATCACACAGGTCTCTGGCCAAGAACATTCTCCCACAAAAGTCATGGACTGGAAACCAGTTTGACAAATAGATGTTGTACCTATATTCTACCCACAGGGGGCACTAGTAATGGAAAATTTAAAAGCAGTATCTGTGCTGTCCACGCTTTTATATAAGGATGTCTTCCTTCTCATTACAGCCCTATATGTAGAATGTGTATTCATCCATAACTGGCAAATTGCTCTTCTAAATCAAATCTATCATATTTAAGATTTACAAAACAGAGAATGAAAGATCATTAGTGAGGTTATTTATTTTTTTATTTTTTGCATATTTCTCACACTTAAATGATTTAGATCATCAAACAAATTTTAATATTACACAAAGATAATCCGAGTAAATCCAAGATGCAGTTTTTAAAATATTATTTTATTTATTAAGGGAAAAAAGCTGTTCAAACCTGCCTGGCCCTATGTGAAAAAGTAAGTGCCCCCTCCCATGGCGAATCATGAATGAACTGTGATTAACCAATTTAATTAACCAATTTTTTGGAAAGCTGAGTTAAATTTCACTTGCCACACCCAGGCCCGATTACTGCCACACCCGTTGAATCAAGAAATCACATAAATAGAAGCTAAGAAGCACGCTAACAGATAACAAAAAGCCACACATCATGCCACAATCTAAAAAAATTCAAGAACAGATTAGAAACAAAGTAATGTACATGTATCGGTCTAGGAAGGGTTTTAAAGCCATTTCTAAGGCTTTGGAACTCCAGTGAAGCACGGGGAAAGCCATTATCCACAAATGGAGATAACTTGGAACAGTGGTGAACCTTCCCAGGAGTGGCCGGCCGACCGAAAATTACTCCAAGAGCATGAAGACGACTCATCCAGGAGGTCATAAAAGAACAACATCTAAAGAACTGCAGGCCTCACTTGCCTCAGGTAAGATCAGTGTTAATGATTCACCAATAAGAAAGGGACTGGGCAAAAATGGCGTCCATGGGAGAGTTCCAAGACCAAAGCCACTGCTGACTGAAAAGAACACAAAGGCTTGTCTCACATCTACCAAAAAACATCTAGATCAGTGATGGCGAACCTTGGCACCCCAGATGTTTTGGAACTACATTTCCCATGATGCTCAAATACACTGCAGAGTGCACGAGCATCCTGGGAAATGTGGTTCCAAAACATCTGGGGTGCCAAGGTTTGCCATCACTGATCTAGATTATCCCCAATACTTTTTGGCAAACATTCTGTGGACTGATGAGCCAAAAATTTTACTTTTTGGAAGGTGTGCGTCCCGTTACATCTGGCATAAAACTAATACAGCATTTCATAACAAGAACATCATCCCAACAGTCAGACATGGTGGTGGTAGCGTGATAATCTGGGGCTGCTTTGTAGCTTCAGGACCTGGGCGACTTACCATAATTGATGGAACCATGAATTCTGAGCTCTACCAGAAAATCCTAAAGGAGAATGTCCGGCCATCAGTTCGTGACCTCAAGAGCACTTGGGTTATGCAGTAGGACAATGATCCGAAACACAACAGTAAGTCCACCTCCAAATGGTTCAAACAAAGCAAAATGTAGGTTTTGGAGTGGCCTAGTCAAAGCCAGGACTTAAATCCAATTTAGATGCTGTGGAATGACCTTACACAGGCCATTCATGCTGGAAAACTGTCCAATGTGGCTGAATTAAAACAATTCTGCAAAGAAGAGTGGGGCCAAAATTGCTCCACAGCAATGTGAAAGACTCATTGCCAGTTATCTTAAATGCTTGATTGCAGTTGTTGCCGCCAAGGGTGGCACAAGCAATTATTAAGTTTAGGGGGCAATTACTTTTTCACACAACTGTATATACACACACACCGATCAGCCATCACTTTATGGCCACTGACAGGTACAGTGAATAACATTGTGCCACCACCATTCGAGGTAAGGGAACCGGCAGTGAAGCCTTTTGGCTTCCCAGCTGGTTCCCTACGGCGCTGTGCTTTCTAACTGTCCCGGTGGCAAAGGAAGGAGGAAGGGGGCCGAACTTCTGGGGGACTCCCAGAAGTGGGGAAGGGTACCTGTCAAAAACAGGTACCCAATCCCCCCCCTCCGAGCGGTGCCAAATGTGACACCGGAGGAGGGGGGGGCATAGAAGCGGAGGTTCCACTTTTGGGTGGAACCCAGCTTTAAGGCTTAATGTACATCTATTACATTATGTCTATAAATCAGCTGAAGCATTGCATGTATAATCTTTACAGGCCAATTCATACTGGCATTGCTCTCTGAATAGGGATCTGCATTCAGATCACTCTTCAGAGAGCATTTGGCTGGCAGTAAGGAATCATCGTCATCATTCTGAGGATCCCAGCACAGAGGGTGCTCTATGGCTCAGTCAGTGTCACATGGTTGCAGGGTGCGGACTTTATGGCTGTACTGGGTTAGTCTATTACACACACACAATAAAGCCATAGCAAAGTTAGCAGTCATGTGACATAGAGCACCCGCTATGCTGTGATCAGCGGCACCGGTCCATAGGGGGCGCTGCCCCCCAATATACATGCAGGACGCATAGATTTCTACTAGCTTTTTATTTTTGAAGCACATGATTAGCGCCTAAGGCTCTAATTGGCTTCAAAAAGGATGGGCTCGGGGCGCAGAGCCCACCCACTTGTGACATCAGCGAATCAACATTCACTATTGTCTTCCTGCTTTTCCTTCCGGCCAATCAGATCAGAAAGATGGTCTGAAGACCAGAATGCTTGGGAGGAGAAGCCGCCCGTGACCTGAATGGGGGTAAGTGCGGACCTGGCAGGGGTGGGGTTTGTTTGCCGACTTCCCCCCAAAAAATGGAGCACCACTGGCTGTGATCCTCATAATGATTATAAGCAGACAGTGAGAGTCTGGGGGCTGCACCTTCCTATGAGAGTAGTGTGCAGCGCCCCCTGCTGCTGGGATTAGTCCTGAAGTGTCTTCTCAGCTGCCTCTCATCCGCATCCCCCTCAGTCCGCGGCAGTTACTGAGGAGTATAGATGTACAAATTCACCCCTTCACCAGCGAAGTCATAGTGTACCGTGGGCATGCAACCGGCCGTAACCATTTAACTTGTGCGTCGCAATACTGAATTATCTGCCACACCGCGAAAATAAAGTCGGGGGGGGGGGGGGGAGTCCTTTTATTTATTTAGGCAGAAATGAACTTTCCTGGTGCCTTCATGGCAGCATACGAATGGCTGGTTGATCCACCCCGGCCAACCATGCGTATGCTGCTATGAATAGGCACCAGGAAAATTACAGAAAGGTAAGTGTTCCATTTTGAAGCTGCATGGGGCGCCACCGTGTTGAGCTGATGGGGCCCCGGTACAACAAGACTGGTTGCACTGCCTTTCCTAAGACCCTCTCGTTATTCCAGTCCTGCTTATAGATGACTTATTCTGGGGTCATCATTGGTCATTTACATATCAAATCTCTGGGCTTATAATCGGAGTGTCTGTCATATTACTCGGAGCCGCGGAGCGTATGTTCATCTAAAACTCCTCCTGCAGTGTCTGTGGGAAGGGCCCCAACTCCCTACACTTACCTCATCCACACCACCCTACAGCTCATCGCTCCTCTGCAGTCAGTGTTGAGATTGGCTGTTAGTGACTGAGGAGGAGCAGGGAGGTAACTTCCCCAGTCATGTGACAGCACTCAGTCCTTTGTAGTTGGTCATAGAGTGAGCGCTGTCACAAGGTGCCGCCATATTCTTGCAGGTTGCAATTAGCAAGGAGCGCAGGTAAGGCGAGCACAGCAGGGTCAGGGACTAGGGGGCAGCTTAGGTCAGGGGTTGGCACAGACTCCTCCATCACGCCCCCACACCCCAGGAGTTGGGCCACTTTGTGCAACATCAGGATTGTTGTTTCACATTTCCACCATCGCAGACAATTACCTCCAGCATACAGACCCAAAGCCTCTGAAAAGTGATGCAAGCTGTCTCCTTACATGCAGATGCCATAGTGTTGTATGACATTTAAACCCTTTTTAATCAACAACTTGTCCAAGTACTGGGGCAATCTCTCATTAGTATTTATGGCCTTTGGTCTAGAATATTTCAAGCAATCACGTACAGGTAACCACTTTTTACAGGTGCCTATCCAAAAAAGAAAAAGGGTCCCCTTCAGCACTGTTGGCCATCAACATGTTGTTTAAAAAAAAAAATAACTTGAAGCATCAGACCACACCCCCTTCTTCCATTGTCCAGTTCTGATGATCACGTGCCAATTGTAGGGGCTTTTGTCTGTGACAGGTCAGCATGGGCACCCTAACTGGTCTGCAGCTACACCACCCCCATACACAACATACTGCAATGCTCTGTGTGATCAGACACCTTTCTATCACAACCAGCATTCACTTTTTCACCAATTTGAGCTCCTGTAGCTCTTCTATTGGAACAGACTACACAGGCCTGCCTTCCCTCCCTGCACCAACAAGCTCTTTCTCTCTCTACGTGCCTTCGCTCCCTCCACCGAGTGAGCCTTTCCCCTCTCCCTCCACCTAGTGAGTGAGCCTTTCCCCTCTCCCTCCACCTAGTGAGTGAGCCTTTCCCCTCTCCCTCCACCAACGAGCCTTCCCTCTCTCCCTCCCTCCACCAACGAGCCTTCCCTCTCTCCACCAAGGAACCTTCCCTCTCTACCTCCCTTCACCAAATGAGCCTTCCCTCTCTCCCCCTCCACCAACAAGCCTTCCCTCCCCCCCCTCCCTCCACCGACCCTTTCCCCTCTCTCTCCCTTCACCAACGAGCCTTTCCCCTCTCTCTCCCTCCACCGAGACTTCCCTCTCTCTCATCCTCCACCGACGAGCCTTCCCCCTCTCATCCTCCACCGACAAGCCTTCCCCCTCTCATCCTCCACCGACAAGCCTTCCCCCTCTCTCCCTTCACCGACGAGCCTCTGCCCCCCCTCTCTCCCTTCACCGACGAGCCTCCGCCCCCCCTCTCTCCCTTCACAGACGAGCCTCCGCCCCCCCTCTCTCCCTTCACCGACGAGCCTTCCCCCCCTCTCCCTTCACAGATGAGCCTTCCCCCCCTCTCCCTTCACAGATGAGCCTTCCCCCCTCTCTCTCCCTTCACAGACGAGCCTTCCCCCTTCTCTCTCTCCGTCCACCGAGCCTTCCCCCTCTCTCTCTCCCCCTCCACCGAGCCTTCTCTCTCTCCCCCTCCACCGAGCCTTCTCGCTCTCCCCCTCCACCAACAAGCCTTCCCTCTCTCCCTGACGAGCCTTCCCTCTACCGACGAGCCTTCCCTCTCTATCCCTCAACCGACGAGCCTTCCCCCTCTCTCTCCCTCCACCGACGAGCCTTCCCCCTCTCTCTCCCTCCGACGAGCCTTCCCCCCCTCTCTCCCTCCACCGACGAGCCTTCCCCCTCCACCGACGAGCCCTCTACCTCTCTTCCTCCACCAACGAGCCTTCCCCCTCTCTCCCTCCACCAACAAGCCTTCCCCCTCTCTCTCCCTCCACCGACGAGCCCTCTACCTCCACCAACGAGCCTTCCCCCTCTCTCCCTCCACCGACGAGCCCTCTACCTCTCTTCCTCCACCAACAAGCCTTCCCCCTCTCTCTCCCTCCACCGATGAGCCTTCCCTCTCTTCCTCCACCAACAAGCCTTCCCCCTCTCTCTCCCTCCATCGACGAGCCCTCCCCCTCTCTTGCTCCACCGACGAGCCTACCCTCCCTCCACCTTTGTCAGGGACATGTTCACTTGCTGCCCAATACATCCTACCCACTTTCAGGTGCCATTGTAACCAGATAATGTTATTCACTGTACCTGTCAGTGGTCGCGTTACAGCTGATGGGTGTATTTAATGGAAAATTGTATCAGATACTTACAGTAATTTTCATTTCCTGGAGCCAATCCAGGGCAGTATACATGTGGTAGTACGCTGCCATGTTGACACCAGAAAAAAATTGTTGTTAACAAATACTGTAATTTACCTTTCCTGGTGGCAATCCATTGCAGTGTATGAACACTTCCTATTTTGATCTTGTTCTCTTTACAAAGAATGGGAGCGGTTGCTCTAGCTTTCCTATTATAGATTTATAATGTGGGTGGATATAGGGGCGGAGCTATATCAGCATGTATGCTGCCATGTTGGCACCAGGAAATAACTATTGCTCCCTATCCATCTCTATATGCTCCTTCTCCCTTTCTCTATACATCTACACCAGCACACACATAATACAGTGCTTCCGGAAAGTATACACAGCGCTTAACTTTTTCCACACTTTTTCCAAAATGGATTAAATTCATTATTTTCCTCAAAATTCTACAAACAATCCCCCATAATGACAATGTGAAAGAAGTTTGTTTGGAATCTTTTCAAATTTATTAAAAATAAAAAAAGGTAAAAATCCTATGTAGAGAAGTATCACAGCCTTTGCCATGGCACTCAGAATTGAGCTCAGGTGCATTCTGTTTCCACCGATCATCCTTAAAAAGTTTCTACAACTTGGAGTCCACCTGTGGTAAATTCAGTTTATTGGACATGATTTGGAAAGGCACACACCTGTCTATATAAGATCCCACAGGTAACAGTGCATGTCAGAGCACAAACCAAGCCATTAAGTCCAAGGAATTATCTGTAGACCTCCGAGACAGGATTGCATGGAGGCACAGATCGGGGGAAGGGTACAGAAACATTTCTGCAGCATTGAAGGTCCCAATGAGCACAGTGGCCTCCATCATCCATAAATGGAAGAAGCTTGGAACCAGCAGGGCTCTTCCTAGAGTTAACCACCCCGCCAAACTGATCGATCGGGGGAGAAGGGCCTTAGTCAGGGAGCTGACCAAGAACGATGGTCACTCTGACAGACCTCCAGAATTTCTCTGTGGAGAGAGGAGAACCTTTCAGAAGAACAACCATCTCTGCAGCACTTCACCAATCAGACCTGTATGGTAGATTGGCCAGACGGAAGCCACTCCTCAGTAAAAGGCACATGACAGCCCACCTGGAGTTTGCCAAAAGGCACCTGAAGGACTGACCATGAGAAACAAAATTCTCTGGTTTGATGAAAACAAGATTGAATTCTTTGGCCTGAATGGCAAGCGTTATGTCTGGAGGAAACCAGGCACCGCTCATCACATGGCCAATACCATCCCTACAGTGAAGCATGGTGGTGGCAGCATCATGCTGTGGGGATGTTTTTCAGCAGCAGGAACTGGGAGACTAGTCAGGATTGAGGGAAAGATGAATACAGCAATGGTTCATCTTCCAACAGGACAACGACCTTAAGCACACAGCCAAGATAAAGGAGTGGCTACGGGGACAACTCTGTGAATGTCCTTGAGTGGCCCAGCCAGAGCCCAGACTTGAACCCGATTGAACATCTCTGGAGAGATCTGAACATGGCTGTGCACCGACGCTCTGCCATCCAACCTAATGAAGCTCGAGAGGTCCTGCAAAGAAGAATGGGAGAAACTGCCCAAAAATAGGTGTGCCAAGCTTGTAGCATCATACCCAAAAAGACTTGAGGCTGTAATTGGTGCCAAAGGGGCTTCATCAAAGTATTGAGCAAAGGCTGTGATACTTATGTACACAGGATTTTTTTTTTTCATTTTTAATAAATTTGCAAAGATTTCAAACTTCTTTCACTTTGTCATTATGGGGGATTGTTTGTAGCATTTTCAGGAAAGTAATGAATTTAATCCATTTTGGAACAAGGCTGTAACATAACAAAATGTGGAAAAAGTGAAGCGCTGTGAATACTTTCCGGATGCACTGTATACACATATAAAGAGAGAAAAGATTGTTATGGAGGTAAATAAATCTAACCCTTTCCTCCTGTGAAGGAATGTGATGTAGATAATAATAATAGTAATCTGACAATGTCTATTTTCTTATATGCATACATATTTTTCTCCTTACTCATTATATAAGTATACAGGTTTGCTCTGTTCCTATATTTTCTCAAGATGGCGGGTACCCCCTACATCCCACACATCAGAAGAACGCGGAACTGGAGATAAAACCAAAGACAGCCAGACCTCGTTATGAAAATTCTCCATCTTCTTTACCAATGAGATGTACCTATTAGACTAACATAGCAATGACGTATTTGTGTGTATAAAACATTAACACCGCCTTGAATAAATTAGAAGTGTAACAGTAATGCTGCTGAGCGTGTCTCAGAGTGTTTACTTTTATATGCATGCATATCAACACTTTTCAAATTAGAGACAGCAGCAGATAACCTTGGGCTCGATTGGAGCTCTTAATCATTTCCTTAACAGATGGTGCCGAAACCCGGGACCTCAGGCTACAGTCGAAGTTATACCGCGACAAGCATTCGGGCGTTAACTGATTGATGAGACAGGGGGGTTTGCGCAGCCCTAACAGTACCGGTGAGTTTGATTTATATTCTTACCACTGTACGACTCTCTTATCTTTCGGTTGACGGCTGGATTCTGTCGGTATGCTGAGACTGTCTTAGAGGCAGGTATTTCCTCGCCTGAGGTTGTTTTAACGAACCTGCCAATGGGTTTCTGCTGACTGTATTTTTTGTTCACTGTCTGCCATTCTTTGGGCTACGAAACTCAGCAGTCTAAGGGTGCTACATGTGTGAATGGGTAGTCTCATCTCCAGATGAGCATTCGGCCTCTGGCATGAGATTGTTTCCCGTGTGGCAAACGTTATAGACGGGTTACTCTGGGTTCGACGAACCTTTGAGGGGAATTTCAGCTGCTGGCTTTGCAGCCTGAAGTGCTACATGTGTGAATGGGTAGTCTCATCTCCAGATGAGCTTTCGGCCTCAGGGATTAGATTGTTTCCCTTGTAGCAAACGTCTATAAACGGGTTTATTTTTGCAGGGTGGTCTGCCCTTGTGGTTATTTTAGCCTGCTGAAATTTTGCAGTTCGAAGAGTGGCAGGTGTAATGTCCTGTCGTGAGTGTATTTGTGGTTTATTGTTTGATATATACACGAGAGGGGGTGGGGACTGGTTAAGGTCGGAGGGGGGGCTGCCCGGGGGATCTGTTGGGTCACAAGCCGTTGCTCCCTACTACCCCTGACGTGCTTGTACTGAGATTAAACGTACATTACCCGGTGACAGGGGGGTTTGGGCAGACCCTCGAAGTGATAGAACAGAGAGCCAGAGAGGAGGGTCATCAAACCATTAGTTGTCCTCATTCCCCCTTCAAACCGTCAGCCGAGACTGCGGCAGACAAACAAAACAGAGTTAGAGACCTTGGTTACGTCTTAGGAGGCCCTGAGAGAGGAGGGGGAGATGGGTCAGAACAACTCTAAACCGGAGAAAGGAATTTGTTGATAAGAACGCTGAGAAAAATATTAACCCCTTGGTTGTACGAGAGAAAAGAAAGTGATATTGCAAAGAAGATGTTGAAATAGTTAACAAAGTTGAAAGAAGTGGCGAAAGTTATGTTGCTGAAGAGACAGGGAGAAAAATCCTGTGGGATAAAGAAAATTGGATAAAGGAAGTTAAGAAAGATGGCGATTGTATTATGTATGTGTATCACAGAGCTGATGATATGTTGGAACTTTAAACAAAGGAGGGGAGGGACAGCACTGCCCTCCGTCTAACAACCACTCCTTTCTCACCACCCAAGCACAACCCACTGTGACAACTCAGCCCGGCGGCCATCTTAGTGCACCCATGCCTTCACTTTCTACCCAGTCCAGTGCACTTCCTGCCGGCGGCCATCTTGGTACACCCAGTAAGCTTAAACAGCCTGTACCCAGCCCTCCCTGTTTTAAACCAAGATGGTTCATACCACACACCTGTCTTCCCCAATACAGGAGCATCACATTCCCAGGCCGGATATGTTAATGATGAAGAAGCATCTGAGTGGGAAGCCCGACAGCAGGCAGCAGGGCCACCCACTGATTTAACGCCCAATCCAGCTCCAGACTCTCAGTTCCGAGAGGATCTCAAACACATGCTGGCAACCGTAAGGAACAGTGCCCCTTGTCAGCCCCCGCCCCAACAACAGTCTCGGTTACCAGAAGGGGCACCAGTGATGTATGTCGCTTTTACTCTATCACAAACAGCGGCCTTAGTGACAAGTCTGCCTGACCCAGAGAAGCAGCCAATTCCCTTCTACCACAGGATAGTGCAGATACAAGAAACTTACTCAGCTGCCTGGAGAGACTTGATCAGCCTATGCCAAATCAAAGCAGGATATGTCTTTTGGCCAGTCATGCAGATGGCCTTCAATGATGCCTGCCTGACAAGTGCCACTTCCTACATCTCAGGCGTGGAGTTCTGTGCACAACTCCACGACTGGGCAAAGGAGAAGTTGACGAATCAGAAGACCACAATCCAAGATATTACCCAAGATAAAGGGGAGTCTGTGAAGAAGTATCATGCTAGACTCATAAAGGCACGCACACACATGTTATCAACTGCTTTTGTTTCAGGGCTCAGAGAGGATATCAGAAAAGGCCTGATGGTGGCCCGCCCTGAATACCATTCAATGAAAATGTCTGATTTATTGTTGGTGACCAGAGGTATAGAAAATCAAAAAGGTAAAAAACCAACGCCCCTCCATGGTAACCCATGACGAAGATCCCACCTACACTCGTCCACCACCACTGCCCAATACCAGGGTAAGGATCACCTGTTACAACTGTGGGAAACGGGGTCACATAAGGAAAGACTGAAGAGCCCCAAAATATCCCAAACGAGACAGGGAACCCTATGCAGGGCAACGGGGACATGAACCACCACCACCACGCCCCAACTCTCACTAGGAAATGGGCAAACCCGTGTCACCCCTTATGGCAGTGTCCTCAAGTGGAACTGGGGGACCCTTAGCAAAAGTCACGTTACCCATACAAGGAAAACCTACCACCTTTCTCATTGACACGGGTGCA
Organism: Lithobates septentrionalis; assembly: GCA_037952835.1. NCBI lineage: Eukaryota > Metazoa > Chordata > Amphibia > Anura > Ranidae > Lithobates > Lithobates septentrionalis. The sequence continues at coordinate 62,300 of JBBDGP010005191.1, read as the reverse complement.
GCCAGAAGCGTGTTGAGGGCTGTGGACCTGCCTGATAATTCTTTCCTTTCCACTATTGATGTTTCCTGTGTAGGAGTGGTTGGGGTGCCAGTCCACTTCCTTCATTTGTGGTGTCCTCTACATGTCCCTTGAATCTACTAGGAGCTGATGTGTTGTCCAGACTACAGGCCTCAATCAGGACACGCCTGAAGGGGGGATGAAGTTACATACTTCCCTTGAATCTACTAGAAGACTCATCTGCTTTGTGTTCTCTGCCTCTCCTGATGACACTTAATGAAGCAAAAACTTCAAGTTCAATACTGCAGGAAGTACTTGACAGAATCCCTGCGTGCCTATGGTCCACAGGACCGGAAGACAACGGTCACTTAAAGGTGCCACCAGTTTCAGTCAAGCTAAAAGAGGGCGCTTCATTGCCCCGGAAACCACAATAACCCCAAGAAGAGAATCCTAAAAAGAGAACCAGGTACCTACTGTGGATGCCTTTGACTGCAAAATACCTCACAGAGGTGGACCTTACAAACGTTTTCTTCAGTGTCCACCCTCACCCCTCCTGCTGGTACCTTTTTGCATTCATCCACGGAAAGAAACGGCAACATACCTAAACAGTTGTGCCACAAGGGGCACAGAACTTTCCAAGCCAGTTTGCAAAAGCTATGGCTATCATCCTTGACACATGACAAGAGGAACACCCGGAAGTGATTCTCTTCCAACATGTTGATGACCTTCTCTTTTGTGCAGCTGACTTACCCCCTGTTGAAGTCACCTCAGAAAGCCTGTTGTGCTATCTTGCCAACCAGGGCTGCAGAACCACAAAGCCCAAAATGCAGTGGTGCTCAACACCTGTCATTTTCCTTGGACTAATTTCCTAGTGCAGAGCATGGATTCCAGAAGCCTTCCTACTGATGCTCTGCAATCAGACCCCTTCCAGATGTCTCCTGAAGAAATATCTAAGTTTGAGGCCCTCAAGTGTGCCATCTCAGGCGCTAGGGCTCCCAGCCTACGGCAAAACGCTCAAGCTCTTTGTATCCGAACGTCTGGGACATGCTGCAGGTGTACTCACCCAATCACACGGCATCAGCCTACGCCCCATAGGATATTATTCCTGTCGGCTGGATGCGGTAGCAAGAGGAGGCCAATTGTGTCTGCGAGCTAGATTTGCTACACAAGCCTTGCTTGAGAAAACTTTGAACTTGGTCCTCGGACACTGCCTCATTCTGCTTACTCCCCATGAGGTTGTTGCCATATTCAACCAAGATCCAGCCGAAACACTTGTCCACTACCAGACACTTGAGACTCCTGTGTTCCCTCCTACTGGACAGCATTACTCTATTAAGTTGTCAAACACTGAACCCTACCACCCTTCTTCCACTTCTCGAGGGGGGAAAGGAGGAGGAGTAGAGTCTTGACTTGTTACCCCATGACCACACAGGACACGCGGTCACCACTGAAAACACTGTTCTACAAGCTGAAGCCTTACCACTGGTGATGTCTGCACAGGAGGCAGAGCGGTAAGCACTTACTACAGCATGTAAATGGGCAGAGGGAAAAAGAGCCAACATTCATATGGACTCAAGATATGCTTTCAACATTGCCCATGATTATGGTGTTATCTAGAACAGAGGATTCCTGATGGCTGCAGGAACACCTGTGAAAACTTGATTGATGCCTTGCTTCTCACAACCCAAGTGACTATTCTGAGTAAAGCACATGACAAAATGAACTCAAAGGAAGCTTAAGGCAATCATCGAGCCAATACAGCTGCCAAACAGACAGCTGGTGGTCCACGGGAAGTGGACAGCAGGGTGGTAGAAGAAGACCACCCTGTGCTTACCTTACAGACTTTCCCAGTGGACAGAGTTTATCTAAAAGAACTACAGGAAACAACAAGTGCGGATAAGAAGGAAAGCTGGAATCGGAGAGGAACAACTCTCAGAAATGGACTATTCGAGTGCAACAAGAAGCCTTGTCTACCCAGGAGTATGTACCCAGCCGTGGTGCAATGGGCACATGGAGCTGCCCACTTGACAAAGACTTTTATGAACTCTCTTATCAACAAGTGTTGCACCAAGAGTTACTCCACTGACCGACAGCTTCTGCAGATCATGCATTATCTGCACCAAATGTAACCCAGGATGTACAGAAGAAGCACAGAAGAAGCACCTGGCAAAAGCCCTATACCCCATTCCAGAGGATGCAAATTGATCATTCTCAAGTGCCAAGAAGTGACAGATTTGAAAACGCCCTAGTGGAAGTGGTCACGACTGCCAGGACCACAGCTAAGAAACTACTGAGTGAGATAGTATGTAGATTTGGGGTCCCAGAGGTGATATTGAGAGATCAGGGACCAGCCCTAACAACAACCCTTACAAAAGAGATTTGGGCAGCACTGGGGGTTCAGTTGGCACTACACATCCCATACCACCCTCAAAGTAGCGGGAAGGTAGAAAGGATGAATGGGACACTAAAAACAGGATGTTAAAGATGGCCCAAGAGACTAACATGAGTTGGCCAGACAGTTAGCCCATTGCCCTGTTCAGTGTCAGACACACCCCCAGGGGAAACATGCCCTATCCCCTTATGAAATTTTGTTTGGTTCAGCTCCCAGACTTGGTTGTTACTTTCCACAACAGTTACAGTCTGATGTGTTGACTAATTATGTAACCACATTATCACGAGAATTAACCTGAATGCATGTCCAGGTGTTTTCTTCCATTCCAGATCCTGAATTAGATACAGGAACACACCAACTACTGTCTGGAGATCCTTGAGCCAAGTTATGATGGTCCATTCCAAGTTTTGGTGACCACAGCCACCTCAGTCAAGTTGGCCAGGAAGAACACCTGAATGCACGCTTATCACTGCAGGAGAGCGTGTTTTCGGGTGCTGCATATCCTTTTTCTGTTTGATCTAGGGGGGAGGGGCCCAGGAGGTGGCCATCACAAAAATGATAACATAATTACATTTTGGTGTAACTCTTCAGGTACACATGTGACCACCTTTACCTTAGATTACTGTGACATAGTACCTTGTCCGTTTGACCCTTCATGGTGATGCCATTGGTACAGTGATATCCCTGACGGTAAGGACATATATGTATGCCACACAGACAGTTACTGGGGACAGAGTTGTGGTTTCTGTGGGGGCCAGTGGGTTGGAACACAGGGCCAGACTGGGCGACCACAGAGTGCATTAGACAAAAAAGATGAAAATAGAAAGCCCCCATATCCTAACCAAAGATACCCCTGATACATACACTGACCCAGCACACAGTCAGAGGAGGAAGCGAACAGCTCTCTCCGGAAGCTTTGATCCTCATGTATATATACATGTCATAGGGGTTACAAGGGGGGTCCCTGATGAGTTTAAAGCCAGGGATCTGGTAAAAGCTGGTTTTGAGTCTTTGATCCCCATAACAACTGTCAGCAAGAATGTAGATTGGATTAACTACATGTCATGGTTATGCAATAGAGTTTGTCGATCAGCATACCTGTCTCCATGTGTTCATCTCTAGAGACCAGCTGACCCTCACCTGACTGCTTTTGTAACCTCTCCTCTAAGCATGGCCCCACCCCAGGCCCTATCAGGGAACCCTATATTAACCTGTGCACTGCAAGCCAGCAGTGCTGATCAACCACTGTGTGTTAGCCTCTGTGTGTACTTGCTGTGTTTCCTACATCTGATTCCGGTTACCGACCTTGGCTTGTACACCTTACTTTCCTTGTTGTTCCAGTCTGCTGCCTCCTTCCTCTTCTCCTGTAGTGTGAGCGTGAGCTGTGAGACCCCGGGGGCCGCGACCTGGAGCCAGACTGCAGCGCAGTCCATCCTCACCACTAGAGGCTCTGGTGAACACCTGCTGGCTCTTAGACTCCGCGCCCTGGGGAATCTATGCTCTAGCTCCCAGTGGGATCTGTGTCAGTGATCCAGTAGACCTGATTCCTGAACCTCCCAGGGTACAATCCGCAGCAGTCAGCCATAGGGACCACTACCTTGCGGTGCATTCCTGATCCCAACGGTGTGCATCTGTCACCCAGCCTCTAGGTGACCTGACACTACACATATTATAACCAACAGAGATGTGTAAATTACACTAAAGACGCCCTCCAGGGAATTGCTGACCAGTTAGCCCCCACTTCCTACATGACATTCCAGGACCGGATGGCCTTAGACATGGTGCAAGCTGGGAAAGGAGGTGTTTTGTAAAATCATAGGAAAAAACGGGAACCTGTTGTACATACATTCCTGATAATATTGGCCCAAATGGTAAGGTTACTCTAGCTATAAAGAAATTAGAAGATCTGTCACTGGAGTTGAAGAAGAACTCAGGTATCACAGACCCATGGGACCAATATTTTAGCTGGATGAGTGGGTGGCAGAAGGTGCTCGTCCAGATAGGGGTAACGGTATTAATAATCCTGGTCCTTTTAGTCCTGATTGTATGCTGTATTCTACCTTTGTAAATAGTTAATGAACAAGGCTGTAGACAATAGCACACCTACATTTCTCCACCAAGAAGAAGAGGACCTCCTTATGATGGAAGATGACAAACCCTTCACTCCTCTACAGTCACTCCCTGTCCATAATCTCACAGTCCTATAGGGTTATAGGGATAGATAGCGCCTGACTGCACCTCTCCAGCTGTATCGAGGAGGGAAGTGAACAGTTACTGCCCAATTCTATATACAGCCTAAAAGAGTTGCTGAGGAGAAGGGCCAGGCCAAAATGGGACCTTCAGATATTAGGGACAGAAAAGAGAAAATAGTCATTTTAGGGGGGATTGTGAAGGAATGTGATGTAGATAATAATAAATAGTAATCTGAAAATGTCTATTTTCTTATGTGCATACATATTTTTCTCCTTACTCATTATATAAGTATACAGGTTTGCTCTGTTCCTATATTTTCTCAAGATGGCGGGTACCCCCTACATCCCACACATCAGAAGAACGCGGAACTGGAGATAAAACCAAAGACAGCCAAACCTCGTTATGAAAATTCTCCATCTTCTTTATCTTCTTAACCAATGAGATGTACCTATTAGACTAACATAGCAATGACGTATTTGTGTGTATAAAACATTAACACCGCCTTGAATAAATTAGAAGTGTAACAGTAATGCTGCTGAGCGTGTCTCAGAGTGTTTACTTTTATATGCATGCATATCAACACTTCAAATTAGAGACAGCAGCAGATAACCTTGGGCTCGATTGGAGCTCTTAATCATTTCCTTAACACTCCTTTCAAAAAAAAAAAATTATTTGGCTTTTGCTATACTTGAATTTATGTCCTCCGCCTCATTTGCATATCACGTCAGTCTCCTAATTTGCATATTTCCCAGAATTAGTACCTTCCCTCCTCATTAACATACAGCACGAGAAGCCATCTTTCTTGCTCCACTGCTAGAAAAGTCTCCTCCCTCCTAATTTGCATTAGTGAACATAGACAAAACAGTAAACAAATGTCATGTGCTCTTAAAATTAGCGACACGTAACTTACAGATCTCTAGGGAGAAGATTATCTCCATTTATTGTGTCATATACATCCATATTTTCAGTTTTACATACAAAAGAAAAAAAAACTGTTATTCTGACAAATGTGTACAAACAAGATACCTTGAGACAGGACGCCGAGAGCTGGTCTGGAGCGCACAACAGTTTGGTTCACTAATTCCTTGTCATTTCCTTGTGTTGTCGCCCTCTCTCTGTACCATGAACAAGAAACTCAGCTGAATCTCCATATATTTTGGGGGGGGGGGGGGGGGGGGGGTGAAGGTAGAAGCTCCTTTCATAGAAAGAAAAGACTTGTTCTTTATTATGGTTTTTTTTTATTACAGGAATCGTGTTAAAATACAGGACAAATTTTATCGGATCAGGCCCAATCAGCCTCTTCCCTTCTCTCGTCTCTTTTTTATTATTTTTTTTTTTTTTTTAGTTTTTTTTTCGCTTTAGAAACAAATTTTCTTTTTTTTTTTATATTTTAATAAGAAAAAATAATTAGTTGACAAATGAGAGTAGCGATAAAAAAGTGTCTCTGAACAATAAATAAATACAAAGAAATCTGTGAGGATTTTTTTTTTTTCTTTTAAACCAGCTTCTTCATTGAAGAACATGCGTCGTCATGATCCATGGAGCTCTTGTCCAACTCCATCGCTGAATCCAAAAAGCCCGCCTTCCCCAAAAAAAAAAAAAATTTCCCTGCCCCGCCTCTTCCTGCTTGTGCCGCAAAAGACTTCAGTCGGTGCTAGAAAAACGCCAAACCCACCCCCCCCCCGGGGCCCGTCTCTTTCCGCTTCTTGTCCTTTGGACAAATTAATTCTTCGATCCGAATAGCTTGAGGAGGAATAGAGTTCAAAGTCTTGAGTCCTGTTCTCTCTCTCTCTCTCCCACCCAAGCAGAGAGTGCGCAGCTCCGCCTGTCACCGACAGTTAATGGACCGACTGGAGTTTGTTGCTGTGAGACCTGTAAACAACGTCAGGATTGTACTTGGTTACGTCTGTTGGGCAATTGAAACATAACTGCATGGAGGATGCCGTGACTGGGAGATGAGTTTAATGATTTCTCAAAATTAATTCAGGAATTCTGTAACAACTGTAAACATTTGATGTACTTGGTGATCAGATCATAAAAAAAAAAAAAAAAAAAAATAGACATATGCGATGAAAACGTTCTACACATCAACTTCTGCCGATAATGGATATTCACAAACAGCGTCAAATGTTCACCATCTATGTACAAAAATATATACTATATAGTACAAGGACTGCCGGCGGTGGAACCGGACATGAAGACGACAGTGTCAGGCACTTGGGCCCAGCTTCCAAGGTACAGTATGGAGCCAAGTGGAAGTGCAATGGGTGACCATGCGTGGTGGAGAGATGGCGGGAGGGGGAGGGAAGGAGGAGGAGGAGGCGGGTTTGTTGGTGCCAGGAAAAAAAAATAAAAAATGGAGACAACGTCCGACATCCGGGGCTACAAGAATCACAATCTGCAAGAGAAGAAAGAAGCGTTTGGTGACTGAGTGCAGCATGCAACGGGCGGTGGGCAGTTAGGTCTGACCTGCCGCCGGAAATGGAACATATAATGGACACCCACACCATGCCAGGACACTTCGTCAGGCAGATGCACAATCGTGACAAATATGGTAAAAATTGTAGAATGATCACTTTCAGGTCATGACATTTTTCAATTCTATATTTTATTTTTTTACCTCTCACTGCAAATTTAACACATATATGGGGCAGCAAAGAGGTTGGGCCTTTAATGCCCGCACATTTACGTCCATTGACAGCCAAGGTCCATTGACAGCCTGGTGACGTAAATGTGCGGCGTGTTGGCGTTAAAGCCCCACCCTTTTGCTGCCTCTCATGTCAGAAAAGCAGCCCTGTATAGTTATCGCTTGCTATGATAACAGAAGGTGTTTCTGGGCCCCAGTAACTGACCAATAAAGATCACAGCTGATATTTCCATGCCAATGGACGACTCCTTTATTATTAAACAACCTACATGACAAATGAGCTGGTCACAGAAGGGGGATCCCCATCGCTCACCTGCTGGCTTTGAAGGCTTTCAGCTTCTGTACAAAGAACTTCTCCAGGGCGTCTGCGCTCTTGCAGAATAGCGACTCGCTGGAGTTGTAGTAGCGGCAATTGTCAAATATTTTGGTCATGTCAGCCACAAACTCGGTCAGTTTCTTGTAGTATCGGGTGCGGATTCTCTCCTCCATGGTGGACAGGTCTGTGACATACAGCGGAAAAATACAAAGATAAATCTTATTACAGGACTGCATAAATACGCTCTTAGAAGCATAAATCCAGATAAAAAAAAATACATACAAAGCTGAAATATGCCCCTCTATACAACCCTGCCCACCGCAGCTACAAATTTCAGAGACCCATTAGCAACGTTCACCAAACGTTTGGCAAACTTTCTAGTACATGTGCCCTTAATCCTTGGCTGGTGTAAGCCGCTCTGGCCCTAACTAGCTGGCGCCATCTTCACCCATCATTGTGGGCATTGCCACGAAGGACCTGCTGCAGGGACTGGATTCCCCAGCTCGGTATCACAGAGCACACAACAGAACACAGATCAACAATATCTTACCAACGGAACGGCTTCGTAGCAGTGGTGGAACGTTCAGGATTGCAAAGGTCACACTTGTGACCAAGCCCTGGCGGAGAGAGGGCGACGACACAGGCCAGCATGGTCCAAAAGAGCACCACAGGACCCAGCATGGCCTGATAGAAAACTACAAGCCCCAGCATGGCCCACTGCCCTGGCCCTGCGACCGACTGCCCTGACATACTGCTTGTCCCACCATACCGCTTACATAGCTCTGCACTGCATACTTTTGTTAACTTTTATATTTCCTTTGACCCCCTACAACTCTTGTATTTGCTCAATTAAACTGTGGCACTAGATTAACTATATGCCTCTTGTAAAGCCACACCCATTTTAAAACGTATGTCCCTCCCCTAATTAAAGTAATTCTCTGCCTACAATGGCTTGCTGAACACAAAGCGAAAAAAGGTGTCCCTGAAATTTTTGGGAAGTTGTAATGTTGACTTAAAAATATTTCTACACATAAATGAAGCACCAAAACAGCGTTAAGGTAAAGTGATTGCAACGCTTCGTTTTTTGTTAAAATAACAAACATGTCATACTTACCTCCACTGTGCAGTTCGTTTTGCACAGAGTGGGCCACCATCCTCCTCTTCTGGGGTCCCCCAGCGGCGCTGGTAGTTCCTCCCCGCATCGTATAACCCCCTAGGAGAAGCGCTCTTCCGAGGGGTTTACCTTGCGGGGGTGCAAAATGCCGGAGTCAGCCCCGCCCCCGCGTCACTGGATTTGACTGACAACAGCAGGAGCCAATGGCTGCGCTGCTATCAATCTATCCAATCAAGAACAGAGGCAACGGGCAGAGGGGAGGAGTGCGTCTCCGGCGTGGGAATTACAGGACTCAGGTGAGTAAAACGGGGCGGCTGGGGGGTCGGTCCCTGCCAGAAGTGTTTTCACCCTAATGCATAGGATGCATTAGGGTGAAAAAACATGAGGGTTAACAACCTCTTTTAAACACAAAAACGCGATGTTACAGTGGGGTTCCTGCAAACCTCCATTAATAATCTAGGCCAATGTCGGGACTGTAAAGGATAGATTCCAGATATTTGCTGCTGTGAGAGGCCAGGCCCAGCCGTCACGTCTAGGTGACAAGGTTAATAAAACTCGCAGAACAACTGAGCAAACACTAATTGACGGTGCAGTTAGGAACATTCCAGACCTGTGTTTGTGTTTCCTGTTATCCCGGGAGAGCAATAAAATGTCAGCCTTCAGAAGGAGGCTTTGTGATGTGAGCCACTGGACTGTGATAAACGGCTGGCCGGGGCAGACAACAAACAAACAGCCAATGGGCTTTTACTGCACTGTAAAACTTACCCGACCTCCGTCTGCTCCCCCCCTGCTAGTAACCTGGATTTCTACGAGACAAGGCTCGCGCGTCACATCGATGGCCAAAGACAGAGCGCTGGCGCCCGACCCCATTCCGAACATATTCAGCGTGCAGAGCCTATAATAATTCTATTGTATGCGGCCAGCAATCCGTGTCCTGATCACAAACACACCCAGACCTCAGATTACACCATGGAAGGAGGCTGGCATACAACGAACAGACACTCATACCAACACGTCCGTCCCCCCCCCCTACACACCAAGATAACATGTCATTGCTACAAAGGGAGATGCAGGACTACCTGCACTTTACACTGTCTGCGTTGCCTGTGGCAGCAACCAATCATTTTACAGTCCCCGGTACTTACCCATTGGCTCCTTGATCACGGCATAGTAATCAGGAGCATCTTCAGGATCAACAGCCTCCAGAAAGGGCCAGGCTTCTTTATGAGTCTAGAGGGAAGAATGACAGTGATTAACTGGTTAGGAAGCTGGCCATGTGACCTGCTGAACATAACAGCGGCCATTTTGTTGCAGCGTGTGTTATAGAATAAGTAAAATTGACAGTTACACTAGAAAAGGTGTAAAGCGACCTGTGAAATTTAAAAGGATAAGTTCACCTTTGGGAACATGTTACACGTGCGACCCATATTTAGGATAGAACATGTAACATATAGCAGCTCCTGCCGCCTTATCCCTTCCTCAGCGTGACAGCGGGTTGGGGATCCTTACCCAGCAACCGCTGTCACAATTCAAAAAACAGTGCTGCTGTGCAGGGCTCAGCCCACACTGCCTTTTCATTCATTCACAGTTTAAAAAGAACTACAAATACTGTCATCCACCGCAGCTTGTAGTTCTCAATGAACTGCGAGGGGCGCTGATGATCGCTCTGGTAGTTCATTCACAAGCCCGCAGGTTCCAAATAGACCGCCTGTATGAAGGTTACGGGGCTCGTCTGCAGGAGCCTGACATGGCAACCCTGATCCACTCATCACTGGTGCAATGCTTTCCAGGCTCCTGCAGGAAAAAATAAATGTACTTTGTTTTCTGCAAAGATATGTGCATTCATTATTTATGTGAACTTGTCCTTTATAAAATAGCTGCAAAGCTGCCTTTGGAAAAGAGAAGATACTTACCGCTTCTGCTGCCTATGCCCCTCCGCTGAAGAGAAATCTTCCTGTCTGCAGAATAATCCACACTTTGGGAGTGTGGCCCGCTGTGCTCACGGGTTCCTCCAGTCTACCTCCCCCCCCCCTACTCATTACAGGGGACATAAGTGATGGGGAGGTCAACAGGAGGGACCAGCAAGAGCTGCTGTGGACCTAGGAGGAGGAGTCTCACAGAAGTGTTGCTTCTCTTTGGACTTTCACAACGATTCCTTAAAGTGGAAGTCCACCCTAATACTTAAATTCCTCCCCTGCAATCATTATTGTGAGCCAAGTTCAGTCTTATGTCTCAAAATGAAAAAATCCCAGTTTTTCTACCTTTATTTTGCAGTATCCAGTGCCGTCACATGACTTTGAATCTACTTCCTGCTGAGACTAAAATCAGCCAGTGGGTGTGGTTACTGAAACCTAGTGACATCACGTCCTGGGAGGGACACTTCCTGTGAAGCCAGTGGGCGTATACAGGATGGGAGGAGCTGATCATAGGTTCCTGTCCACTGTTTTCTCATTGTACATCCTAATTCATGACAAAATTAAGAAATAAGCCCCATTCCACAAGGAGGGAGGATGGGAGGTGCAGTGCACATATACGGTATAACTGTGCACAGGAGAAGGGAGCTGGACACAGGGGGGGGGGGTTGGGGGAGAATGGTCAGTGTAGCTGGAAGTGCTCTGCTCACAGTCTACAATGATCATATTACAGGCAGCCACACTAAGGCTCTGTTTCTACTAGGGAGACTTAGCATGCTACTTTGGACACAAAGTGGCATGACAAGTCACAGCCCATTGATTACAATGGCACCCATTCCCATCTATGCGACTTTGAAAATCAGCAACTTTGAAAAAGTACCTGCAATGCTTTGATGTGACTTAGATCCAGAGAGTGTAAAGTTGGATCAAAGTTGCACTCCAAAGTCGCACTCTAGCCTTAGGCTATGTTTCCACTAGTGCGACTCCAAAGCTGTGCGATTTAGAGTGCGACTTTGAGTGCAGCTTTGATCCAACTTAACACTGGATCAAAGTCGCATCAAAGTAGTGTAGGCACCTTTTCAAAGTTGCATAGGTGGTAACGTTTGCCATTGAAATAAATGGGCTGTGACTTGTCATGCGACTATGTGTCCAAAAGTTGCATGACAAGTCTAAAACTCATTACTCACATGTAGCGCCCTCAGATGGGCGTATGCCATACCATGCACACAGTGCCCATCACAGTGCCACACCGTGCACACAGTGCCCATCACAGTGCCACACCGTGCACACAGTGCCCATCACAGTGCCACACCGTGCACACAGTGCCCATCACAGTGCCACACCGTGCCCATCACAGTGCCACACCGTGCACACAGTGCCCATCACAGTGCCACACCGTGCACACAGTGCCCATCACAGTGCCACACCGTGCACACAGTGCCCATCACAGTGCCACACCGTGCACACAGTGCCCATCACAGTGCCACACCGTGCACACAGTGCCCATCACAGTGCCACACCGTGCACACAGTGCCCATCACAGTGCCCATCACAGTGCCACACCGTGCACACAGTGCCCATCACAGTGCCCATCACAGTGCCACACCGTGCACAGAGTGCCCATCACAGTGCCACACCGTGCACAGAGTGCCCATCACAGTGCCACACCGTGCACAGAGTGCCCATCACAGTGCCACACCGTGCACAGAGTGCCCATCACAGTGCCCATCACAGTGCCACACCGTGCCCATCACAGTGCCACACCGTGCCCATCACAGTGCCACACCGTGCACACAGTGCCCATCACAGTGCCACACCGTGCACACAGTGCCCATCACAGTGCCACACCGTGCACACAGTGCCCATCACAGTGCCACACCGTGCACACAGTGCCCATCACAGTGCCACACCGTGCACACAGTGCCCATCACAGTGCCACACCGTGCACACAGTGCCCATCACAGTGCCACACCGTGCACACAGTGCCCATCACAGTGCCACACCGTGCACACAGTGCCCATCACAGTGCCACACCGTGCACACAGTGCCCATCACAGTGCCACACCGTGCACACAGTGCCCATCACAGTGCCACACCGTGCACAGAGTGCCCATCACAGTGCCACACCGTGCACAGAGTGCCCATCACAGTGCCACACCGTGCACAGAGTGCCCATCACAGTGCCACACCGTGCACAGAGTGCCCATCACAGTGCCACACCGTGCACAGAGTGCCCATCACAGTGCCACACCGTGCACAGAGTGCCCATCACAGTGCCACACCGTGCACAGAGTGCCCATCACAGTGCCACACCGTGCACAGAGTGCCCATCACAGTGCCACACCGTGCACAGAGTGCCCATCACAGTGCCACACCGTGCACAGAGTGCCCATCACAGTGCCACACCGTGCACAGAGTGTCCATCACAGTGCCACACCGTGCCCATCACAGTGCCACACCATGCACACCGTGCCCATCACAGTGCCACACCATGCACACAGTGCCCATCACAGTGCCACACCATGCACACAGTGCCCATCACAGTGCCACACCATGCACACAGTGCCCATCACAGTGCCACACCATGCACACAGTGCCCATCACAGTGGCACACCATGCACACAGTGCCCATCACAGTGCCACACCAGGCACACAGTGCCCATCACAGTGCCACACCATGCACACAGTGCCCATCACAGTGCCACACCATGCACACAGTGCCCATCACAGTGCCACACCCACACCGTGCACAGAGTGCCCATCACAGTGCCACACCATGCACACAGTGCCACACAGAAACAACCACGTGGTTGTACACTGTAGAAAATGTGAACCATGATGCATTGTAATCGATTTTACAGTTTCTAACAAACAGAACATACTACCAATGCCTCCACCCCCCCGGAGAAACTGCTGGTGTTTCGGCAGATTAGGAGACCCGTCAATGTGTAACGCAAGTGACGTTCCTTTTCCGCCATCTTGCTACACCCCGCACTCCTTCACAGTAAGGATACATGAGAAGGGGGAAAGCAGACATCTTGTTACACCCACTGGAGTTTTGCATTTTACATTTATTTTTAACAGTAAAGTGAGTTTATATAGTGAAATACAGTACTTAGAACTCCGTCTGACTGGTTAGATGTTTAATTTTAAAAGCAGTGTCAAGCCTGCTGATCTCATAGGTTTGCTAATCTGACAGAACACCTCTGCTTTTAAAATTCAACATCTAAACATTCATACGGAGTTCTAAGTTAAACCTCAGTAATGAAATATGAACAAAGCACATCCCTCTATGGTGTCTACTTGTCTCAGTCCAGAGCATAAGTGTCAATGCATTGAATTGACAGCCTCAGCTCTGTTCCTGTGAGCTATGTGGAGGGGACGGGGTGGCCTCTTCCCTCCAATCAACTTTCAGAACTCTTCTCACGGAGCTCTGCAGAGTATTACTTCAGCTCCCCGCCCCCTGCTTTCTGAAAGCTCAGACGAGATGTATAAAATTCTGGACGGATGTAAAGAGAAGACTGCTAATAAACAAGTACAACTTACGTAGGAGGATTTTTGTCTCATCTCTGGGTATCACCCGAGAATGGCTCCTTCACTGGGTATATGGAAGAGTTTACAACAACTTCTAGTTTATACTAAAACATGTTACTCCTACCAACTTCTCTGGCAGTGCTTTGACATACCAGGACCCCGAGAATATTCCCAGCACCAGAAATGAGAGCCTTGTCCAGGTGGGGACTGTGGAGTAGCCCAGGCTCAGGGGTTCTAAGAACGAGTAGACAGGTTAAGGAACATCACTTTGAGCTGGATCATACAAGAAGTCCCCTTATCACATGTTCTGTGGGAGGATGGGGCTGTTGTATACGTGGAATCGTGGCTCCATCATTTGAAATCAACCTACCTGCAGCGATCTCAGAAAGCGCTTTAGTCCTTCATAATCCTTATCCGTAAGCGGGCTTAGAACAGTCATGGCGTCCTCAGTCGACTGGCATTCCGGGCACACATATTCATCTATCAAATCTGCCTCGCTCTGCAATATCCCGACGCAGCGTCCGTGGAACCAGTTCTGGCAGCGATCACAGCCAATATAAAACCTGCGCACACCAAACATAAATCAGTAAAAAAAGACAAAAGCAGGCATTAAAAAAAAAAAAAAAGCAGCTACATATATTGCAGTACAGGCAGTGTGATAGGATATCTAAAGGAGCATCTAAGGTGCAGGTAACGGTGCTCCCTACACAAAAGCTGGATACATCTAGAGCTGCAGTACACGTAGCCAAACAGCAGAGGCCACCAAAGCCCCCAGAAGATGGAAGCCCTTCCGTAAGCTTGTTTCCCCAGACAGGAAGCAGATAATAGATATGATGCTCAGAAGTTATCAGTCCAGAAAACATGCATCATATATAAAAAGGAAGATCCTTTACTACCAGGGGGACCTGGGATTGGCAGGGGCCTGCGCCCCCCCCCCCCCCCTACTGGCAGGAAAGGGGGTGAGAGCATGCTCTGGCCAGGTTAATAAGGGAAGGCACGAGACAAAGCAACTACCGCACAGGACCAGCGAGCGCTGTCTAGTTAGTGCATAAGAAGTTATCACCGGAACTCACTGTGAATCGTCATAAGGCGTCCTGCAGATACAATACAACTCCTCACTGCTGCCCTCTTGTGACCGTTTACACTCATTACAGATGTACACATCCACTTTCTTAGCTTCCGCCTCTGTGATGCCAACACAATCTCCGTGATACCAGTTAGCACAAAGCTCACAGCCAATATAGAACCTAGAACATATTCACAACACAACGACAACACAGGTCATTGCAGAGAAGTCATCCTGGCTGTCACAACTACATTAAAAAAAAAAAAAAAAAAAAAAAAAAGACAGGCCACAGCTAGCATGGATGGCAAATCGCTGGGGGGGGGGGGTGTTTTGGGGAGGCAATCATTCCTCCGAGAACACAGGGAGATGCGGGCATACATCTTTACAATGAATGGAGATGAATGACTCCTGTACACAGTGACATAGATCCACAATGATGCCAGAAAACACTATGCACTAATCTCCAAAGCTACAAATATTGCAGAGAATCGGCCCATGCCAAGTTAGCTCACAGCACTACATATTACTATATTATAGTATTTAGCATTGGAAAACCAAAGGGGGAGGGATGTACCTTAAAGTAAATAGACTTTATCTACAGGTGCAAGGATTTCGGGACACTGCTGTCAATTCTGTACGGCGTTTTAAAGGGGTTGTAAACCCTCGCCGTTTTTCTCCTTCATGCCTTCTATGCATTAAGATGAAAAACCTCCTGTGCTGCAGCAGCAGCCCCGAGCCCTCCTTATACTTACCTGAGCCCCGTAATTCCCACAAGGGGAACGAGCACTACCAGCTCCGGCCGCTGTCTTGTGTCCTGATTGGATAGGTTGATATAGCAGCTGTCAATCAAAGAACGCGGGCGCCGGGGGGCAGAGCCAAGTCCTGTTGTCTGTCTTTGGATGCCGCAGCAGGGCATGGGAGCGCGCCGGCTTGGAGAGTGCTTCGCCGGCGGGACACTCAAGAAGAGGAGGAGCCAGGAGCGCCATGGACGGACCCCAGAAGAGGAGGATTGGGGCCACTCTGTGCATAACCAACTGCACAGAGGAGACAAGTATGACACTTATGAACCTTTACAACCCCTTTAAAAGCTGAATTTAGCTACTTTGTACCATGAGATGCCTTCCACCTCGTAGACGCATCTCTATTATTCACAAACTTCCAGAGCTCAGAGGCTGCTCACTGTGGTCTCAGTTCCTTCAAAAGCAGACGCTGGAACTGCTGTGCCCACCCCTCCTCCTGCCCATTCACAGAAGCCTTTGTAATATGTAAACTAATTCACTTAATACGAAGGCTTCCGTGAATGGGAGGTGGGGGGCATAGCTGATCTATGTGCTTTTCTCCTCTAACAGCCAGAGTGTATCCTGCCCCTCCCCTCCTCCTGCCCAATCACAGAAGCCTATGTAGCATGTGAACTGATTGACAAAATACAAAAGGCTTCTGTAAATGGGAGGCGGGTGGGGGCATAGCTGCTGTGTGCTTTTCTCCTCTCACAGCAAGAGTGAATCCTGCCACTTCACTCCTCCTGCCCATTCACAGAAGCCTTTGTAATATGTGAACTTATCCACATAAAAAAAAGGCTTCTGTGAGCGGAAGGCAGGAGACATAGCTGTTATGTGTCCTCTCACAGCCAGAGAATATCCTACCCCTCCCCTCCTCCTGCCCAACCACATTAGCCTTTGTAGTATGTTAACACATTCACAAAATGCAAAAGCTTCAGGTGAATGGGAGATGGGGGAGCATAGCTGCTCTGTGCGATTTACCCCTCTCACAGCCCGAGTGTATCCTGCTCCTCCCCTTCTCCTGCCCAATCACAAACGTGTGCCTTCACTGATTGCATAATTGCTGAATTCCTGGAATTTGGTTTTACCGGCTCATTCACATCGCAGTGAGATGTCAACTTATGCATTACCATGACATAAGTTATAACATGCGTTGTGATGCGAGTGGGTTTTAATATTGATCCGAACACGGACTGGGCAGACATGTTGTACACAATCTCACTGGGGAGCTTCTGCAGGACCCAACACTCTTCTATTGTTGTCAGATTGCAAAGCCCTTTAACAGTAAGGGAGAGCAACCTTACCGATTCATTAAGATATCTGTCAAGCTGCATGCGGATATCATTACATACTGAAATTAGGGGACCTGGGCTTGTTCGCTGCTATTGATCTATTAGTAGTCTAGTGACCACAACCAGGAATCCCACATAGACATCACTGTAGAGGAATCCCCAGCATGGCATGAGGACAGGAATGGAGACAAGCACAGCCACATGCAGGAAACACAGATACATGTGGGCTTCATTCAGATCAATGAGCACGATGATGTGTGTTTCCAGTACAAACAGGATAAAAAGAACATTCCTGAATCTTTACAATACCACAACCCCTTTTGTCTGTCATTTGTCTCCTTGACCAGGTTAAGGTGTGACAGCAAAATATCTCACAGAGGAACCGATCACCACGGGGCCACGGGGGGGGGGACACAAGTCTTACTTTGATCTGGAGACTCCATGCAGGACACAAAAAACAAAATGAGCCCAAACCACAACAAGAATGGGAGTGACACGCATGTCAGGGGACACATGGAAGAATGTGTCATGGCAGACAGGATGGTGGCTCTGTCAACAAGGTGAGATCTCACTTACCTTCTCCTGTCCTAAGATATCGGTCCCTGATACAATAAGTATTAGCGGTTACACCATCAGAGCAATGTGTAAATACATCTCTTATTAGGGAGCCTGTCACCTCTTACCTGTCTGAGTCAAAGCCCCAGATCCATCACTTAAGGCTGCCACTCTTACACTGAACAACCCCCCCCCCCATCCCCCATTTGTTGTGACCTGGCTCCCCAGGAGCCCAAGGAGTCCCAGGGAAGGACAGCCTTCAGGTGATCGTTCTGAAGCTTCAGTTTAGCCAGGCGTGTAAAGATCTGACAGGTTCCCTTTATTACAAACTTCACTAGGGGTGGTCAGAGGATATGTGGTCTCTTATGTGTGCCATGACAAGGCTTTTATAGCGGTATGACTGATGACGACCACTCCCCCTATTTGATGAACAGGTCTCCTATGGACAGAAATGAGGAAGGGTTCTTCCCAATAGGGTGACCAACATACCGTAGTTAAAAAACAGAAAATAATCAACAAAAGAAGGATTTAGGCTTAAAAAAAAGAATAGAATACAGCTAATGCAAAATCAAAGCTAAATACAATGAATTCAGCTCCTCTAAAAAGTGAGGGCATACTTCGGAGGGGCATGACTGTGTTGCAGTTGAGAAAAAAATCAAGGGCGGAATGTGTTGCATGTGTATATATATATATATATATATATATATATATACACACACACACACACACACAAAACGCAAAACAATATCTCCCAGCTTATCGCTTATTTACATGCGAGTTTTATTGATCGCTGTGTTTCCGGGGGCCCGGCGCTGATGCTTCAGGTCTAAGCATCTTCAAAATTTTCATCGGTGAAGCAGCTATGCCTGCCCCTCCCCTCCTCCTGCCCAATTACAGAAGCCTATGTATTATGTGAACTCATTCACAAAATACGAAGGCTTCTCCGAATGGGCAGCAGACGGAAAGAACAGTCATGGTTGCTCTGTGTCTCTCTCTCCTCACATCCCCGGTGTCAGTGTATGCTCTTGGCAGAGCAATAAACCTGCCAGATATAAGGAAAAAAAAATTGATGTGTTCAAGTGTGCCTGCACTTTTTAGTGGCTGATTTTCTGGAATTCAGCTTTAAAGCTAAATGCCAGAAAACTAAAAAGTCCCTGATGTACTATGTAGTCTCCCTCAGAGGGTGCATGGACATGTATGACCTTAGTTGTCTTCTGATGGTGCTTGGACATGTATAATAAAGTCTCCCTTAGAGGGTGCCTGGAAATGTATGACCTGGCCACCTTTCAAGGGCGCTTGGACGTGTATGATGTAGTCTCCCCTCAGAGGGTGCTTGAACATGTACGATGTAGTCTGTCCCTCAGAAACCGCTTGGACATGTATGACATGTCCACCATTTGAGGGTGCTTGGTCGTGTATGATGTAGTCTCCCACAGAGAGTGCTTGGACATGTATGAACTGGCCCCCTTCCGAGGGCGCATGGACCTGTAAGATGTTGGCTCGCTCAGAGGGTGCTTGGGCATGTATGATGTAGTCTCCCTCAGAGAGTGCTTGGACATGTTGACACAGCCACCCTTTAGCACTGCCACTGTCTGGCACCAAGAAACTCAAAAGGAGATCTTCCGACAAACCAGTATAGTATCCCAAAAAACTTTCAAAGTGCAGCAAACATGAGCAGTGTAACAAGGTCATCGGGTCATACACTTACCCATTGTTCAGCCAGAACAAGATATGAAAGAAGTGCTGTGTTACACTATGGCAGATCTGATAGATACCCTGGAAAATGTCTGGTGCCATTCTATGACAAAATCACCCAATCAGGTTGAAAATCAGCCAGGTCAGGTGACTCATCTACAGGAAACTGCATTGCAGCGTCATCATTTTTAAATTCCCGGTAAACATGAACAAGGTCTGAAGGTACAAATACTCACTTGGATTCATCGTAGGGCGTCTTGCAGATGCAGTAGATCTTGTTGTCTTTCTTGGAGTCTTTTGAGGTAGTGGAAATCATTTTCTTTTTCTTAGACTTGGAAGGAGGGGACTCTTTCTCCTCTTCTCTCCTCCTCTTATGGGAAGGTAGGCTGGTGGAGCCGGACGTTGGAGAGGTGGGGGCTGCTTTGTGGGTTGTTTGTGGAGGAGGTGAAGGTATAGGAGGAGGTGAGGGAATTTTAGGAGGAGGCGAGGGAATTTTAGGAGGTGGTGAGGGCATTTTAGGAGGTGGTGAGGGCATTTTAGGAGGTGGTGAGGGCATTTTAGGAGGTGGTGAGGGCATTTTAGGAGGTGGTGAGGGCAATTTAGGAGGTGGTGAGGGCAATTTAGGAGGTGGTGAAGGCAATTTAGGAGGTGGTAAAGACAATTTAGGAGGTGGTAAAGACAATTTAGGAGGTGGTGAAGGCAATTTAGGAGGTGGTGAGGGCAATTTAGGAGGTGGTGAGGGCAATTTAGGAGGTGGTGAGGGCAATTTAGGTGGTGAGGGCAATTTAGGTGGTGGAGGTGGCGGAGAGGCAGCAGCTGCAGCAGCCGCAAGAGCTACCGCCTGGGCTTTCTCTTTTTCTTTCTTAATCTTACTCAGGTCTTTCTTAAGTTCATCCTGAAAAACAATTCAGAGAATTGAGAAAAAGACTAAGCGCTCCCACATCTTAAACCGCCCTCTACAGCAGAACGTCTTCTCACCTGGACCTCGATCTGCAGCTCTTTATCCAGCAGTGCTCTCTTCTTCAGGATCTCAGCCTTCAGCTGCTCTTTGTGTTTGAAGAGAAGGGCGGAAAGCCGGCTGGCATTCTGCTTGCTCTTCTTTTGCTCTACGCTCTCCTCCCGCTTCCTCTTCTTAGCCGCCTGCTTCTCCTCTTTGTCGATTTTGTCCAGTATGTATTTCATTACCTGGTTACACACGATCATCCTGGAAAGCAGACAGAGGCTGTAGCGTTACAAACTTGTAAACTCGACAAGACAGATAAAGAAAGAAAAGACAAATTCAAACCTCTGATTCTCCTCTCTCTCCACCGGCGTCATAATTTTCTTCTGTTTCAAGTGCTCAATGACTGCATTCTGCTTCATCACCACCTGACAGAGAAAACAGAGAAGTCACAAGTGGCAGATTCCCACCTCGCCTGGCAACCAGCGGGTTCATCCACGACTTTCCTTGTTCCTCAAAATTTTTTAAAATTAAATGCCCATACCTTGCAGGTCACCATCAGCCATGCATTTTGGGGTGATGGCGTGTCATATGCAGTCATGTTTACAACATAACTCAACAATACCCACACCCAACCAAAATCAGCTCCTCTACTGCTTTAAATTGTTTTTTTTTTTTTTTAATTCTATCATAATTTTTCATTCAAAGCCCAACGCAGGGCAATTTTTTCCCCCCATGCATTGCGGGCACAGTCCTATTGTATATGGGGCGGGGGGGATTTTGCCCGGAGTTAGGCTTTAAAGTGATTGTAAAGGTAAGATTAAAAAAAAAAATACATGTCTATACTTACCTGAATTGCAAATAGTGGCTGCGAAACTCCTCTTTTTGGGTCCCCCCGCTGGCACTCCTGGCACCTCCCCTTTGTCCAATGCCCTCCCATGGGAAGCCATTTCTCATGGGGGCACTCGTGCGTGCTTGCACCTAAGCCCTGCTGCTGTGTCCATTGACAGACAGCGGTACACGGCCTTGCCACCCCCCCGTCACTGGCTTTGATTGACAGCCCTGGAAGCCACTGGCACCCGGTGCCCCAGCAAAGCCAGCGAGACCCAGAATTGAGGGGAGAGAAGAGCTGCAGGCGTTCACGGTGCTGGATCCAATGAGGTCTCAGGTAAGAGAGGTGAGGGGGGGGATGCTGACACTTAAACATTTTTTACCTTAATACAATGAATGCATTAAGGTAAAAAAAAATGTTTAGGCTTTGCAACAACTTTAAATAAAAAAAGTAAAAAAATAAAAAATTTCCCATGCATGGGACTAAAGGGGAGCACAAAGTTGATACTCACACGATCCGCCGATCCTCCAGCTGCAGCATTGGGAAGATGTTACATGTTCCACCCTAAAAACAGGTGAAACATGTAATGTGTTCCCAAAGGTGAACTTATCCTTTAACTTTATTGCTATCACAATGGTGCCAACAAATCCCTTATGTGAAGGTATGGGTAGGTGAAGGGTCCTCTTAATGGAAATTAAGGGGTCTATTACACCTCCAATGTCTCTCCTGCCCTCCACAGCAGCTAATCAAGCAGAGATCGTGCCCCATAAAAAAAAAAAGAGACTGGGCACCTCAACAGGCACCGGGATTGCTTTTACCTGAAAGCTGATTGCCAGCTGTAAAAACAAATTTCAAGTGCACAGTTTGTTTTAACCCCTAAAATACCATGACATTTATAAAAGGACCTTGGTAGACAGGCAAAAGCACCACAGTGTGTGGATTTCAGAAGCCTCACACAAGAGTCAGCTTTTATCACAATCTGATGAGTGCAAGCATTTTTGAAATCACATTATAAGCAAGCCCTGATGAAGAGGGTGCGTCATATCTCCCGAAACGCGTTAACCCTCTTTCTCTAGTAAAATCTAACAATGATTGGACTAGAGAAAACCATTGGTGTGGCACCCTTACGTCTTCTAACATATTTGGACTTCTCTCAAGATTTTATGTGTACTTGTTTGTCCCTGTTGCAGATTTTCCAGCAGCAAAAAAAACCCTGACAGGGGTTCTTACCTAGGACTATCCAAAACTAGAAAAGCAAGTTTTTGGTTGACACAAGCTTGAGACAGCCTCTAAATCTAGTGCACCTTACACATCGACCCACCTGCTTCTGGATGATGTCGCTCTGGTTGGTGCCCTGCAGACTTTGCTCACGTTTCACCTCCTGCTGTTTCTTCTTCAGCTGTTGCTGCTCCTGCATCTGTTTTATCCTCTGAAGATGCTCCTGAACGCTGGAAGCCTGCACGGTCACCACATTCTGAACCTGGTGGGACTGCGTGGTCCCTGCCTGCTGGATCTGGAGAGGCAGCTGTAGTTTGATCTGCTGGCCAAGGCCTCCTTGTTGGAGCTGGGCGAGGCCTCCTTGTTGGAGCTGAGCCACCACTTGTGACGGAAGGTGGGAGAGGACCTGGACCTGTTGGTGGAGCTGCGGCATTGTGATGACCTGGGTCTGGGTGGGCTGGATCTGCAGTTGGGCCCGTGACGAAGCTTGCACTGTCACCTGACCGGCTTGCTGCATGATAGACTGAGGTTTTGACTGGGCTTGGATGGGCTGTTGCTGAGGAAGCTGGGACTGAATGTGGAATGAAGTAGGCAGGGCCATCTGGATTGAGGCCTGGCTGACTGCGGGTGACAAAGTCTGAACTGAAGGTCGACTCACAAGCTGAGTCTGGCCTTGTAAGGAAGTTTGAGGCTGCATTTGGACAGCGACTTGCGGCAAGCAAACCTGAGAAGGGACTTGAGCAGGTAAAGTCTTTGCCTCTGTGGACGCCGGGGTCTGGACAGAAGCGGCTGGCTGCTGTGTCTCCGATACTGGCTGTGCAGTGCCGGCTGGTGCCTGGAGATGTTCCTTTGGCTGGCTGTCCTCAGAAGTGACAGCAGACTGTAGATGATATGTTTGCTGAGGTGTGACCTGAGGAAAGGGCTGTGACTGGGGTGGAATCGCGGCCTGATCTGAAGATGGAGCCGATGATTGCAGTGAACCTGATTGGGATGGAGCAAGTGGAGGCGGAGCTGGCTGGGTACCCTGAGGCACACTCTGACCTGTAGATGTCTGCAATGGGGCTGCTGACACTGTTAAATGTAAGGGTTAAAGAATGTAAAGAAAGACTATATCACACCATAGAGAATGAGGAGAAACTTCAGTTATATTCATGAATAAAACATGTCTTATGCATCAACACATCATTACCTTAAAGTGGTTCTGACGCCTTAAGGTTTTTCACCTTGGTGCATTCATTGCATAAAGGTGAAAAACATTCTGTGCTGCAGCTGCCCCCCAGACCCCCCCCCCACCCCCTTTTCCATACCTGAGCCCGTCAAGTCCCAGGATGTGTGCAAACGCTCCCGCCACTGTCTCGCTCCTCATTGGACAGACTGAAAGCAAGAGGAGCGATTGGCTCCTGCTGCTGTCAATCAAATCCGGTGACACGGAAGTGTAGGGCGGGGCCAAAGCCTGATGCTTTCCCTGAGGGCACCTGACAAAGAGAAGGAGCCTGGAGCGCCAGCAGGGGACCCCAGAATCAGAGGATCGGGACTGCTCTGTACAAAAGCATTGCACAGAGAAGGCAAGTATAACATGTTTCTTATATTTATGGAAAAAAAACCCCCGAAGTTTTAAGCACTTTAACCTGATGCTGACCGCCCCATGCAGATTTACTGTGGCAGGGCGGCCGCTCTGGGCAGAATCGCATACCTGCACGTGATTCTGCATGTCTGGGGTGGGCACACAAGCCACCGGTGACCCGCCCCCCGCTGTGAGTCGACATAGCGGGAGCCAATCAACGGGTGAGGCAGACGCGAATGTCCCCCGTGACCAGCCAATCATTCGGGAGACAGGCTGAACTGCGATCTGCCTATGTAAACAAGGCAGATAACCGTTCTGTGAGAAGGGGAGGTAGAGATACTGTGTTTCTGCCAAGCAGGAATACGGATCTCTGCCTTCCCACAGAACAAGCACCTCCCTCCCCATACAAATAGCAAGCACTCCCTAGGAACACATTTAACCCTTTAATTGCCCCTGATATTAACCGCTTCCCAGCCAGTGTCATTAGTACAGTGACAGTGCATATGTTTTTAGCACTCATCACTGCATTAGTGTCACTGGTCCCCAAAAAGTGTCAGTTAGGTGTCCGATTTGTCAGCGAAACTTTGCAGTCCTGCTATAAGTCGCCATTACTAGTGTAAAAAAAAAACAGAAAATTCCAAAAATATATCCCAAAGTATGTAGACACTGACTTTAGCGCAAACCAATCAACATAGGCTTATTGGGATTTTTTTTTTACTAAAAATATGTAGCAGAATACATAGTGGCCTAAATTGATGAAGAAATTCGATTTTTACATATTTTTTTTATTGGATTTCTTTTATAGCAGAAAGTAAAAAAATTTTTTTTTTTGTAATTCCCAGTGATGATCAAATACCACCAAAATAAATTGAAAAACATTTTGTTAATGTACAGCGTGCATGACCGCGCAATTATTAGTTAAGAGTAAAGCAGTGCTAAAAAGAAAAAAAATGTCCGGGTCATAAAGGGGGCGGAGGTAAATCTTCCAGAGGGCAAGTGGTTAAACTCCAAATACACCAAAAGACAAGTAATATGCCAAACTTCTTTTGCTGCCCCCTATTGGTATCAAAGCACAGAGACCATAGCCGAAATACAAGACCATTTCCCATGCACATACCTGTGGTGGTGGAAGGGGTTGATGTCACTGCGGTTGTGACGGTTGTAGTCCCTGGGGGAAGCGGCGTGAACAGGAACCTCTGTATGGTGCCATTTGGCATTGCGGCCTGCATTAACTGCTGCCCTGGAGAGGGAATAACCGTCACTCCCTGTGGAATGAGCTGCAGCTGCCCGGTGGTCTGGCCCTGACCCTGGACCACAACAGTTAGGCTCTGGTTTCCGCCCTAAAAAAAAAACAAAAAACACAGAACAGGGTGTGACTGATAGATAAGGCCATACCTTGCCTAAGAATGAACAGAGTAACATTGGTTTAAAGCAAATCACAAATGAAGAGCTAGTGCAACACCCTGAAAACAGGGATAAAAGCTTTAAAGCGGAAGTAAACCCACCCACAGAACAGTTTCATTTCTGGCACGTGCCGGAAATGTAACACTACCATTGGTTGTGCTCTCAACCAAACTGTCAAGCCATCCAATGGCTGGTGTCTAAACTGATCACATGTGCAGCATCATTGCAGTTGTAGATTAAACAGAGGCAAAGATGGCAGCTTCCTTGTCTGAAAACGATAGGGGGGTTTACTTACACCTTAAGTTCCTGGAGTTCTTTAGGAAGCAACCAATTGGCCACGGATATGTATGCATTGCATTATGGGATACTGTGCAGGAGATTACAGCTCCTTTCATAAATTACAGAGAGCAGCAAGACCCTAGGACAGTGATGACGATTCTTGGAACTACAATTTCCCATAATGCTCAACTACACTGCAGAGTGCCTGAGCATCATGGGAAATATAGTTCCAAAACATCTGGGGTACCAAGGTTTACCATCACTGGCCTAGGAGGAGCTAAAAGTGACTTAAAGTGGTTGTATAGTCTTTTTTATTACTTTTACCTACAGGTAAGCCTATAATAAGGCTTACCTGTAGGTAAAAAAAATATCTCCTAAACCTTTACGCTTTAACTGAATGGGGGGGGGGGGGATTTACTAAAATTGGAGCACACAGAGTCTGGTGCAGTTGTGCATAGTAACCAATCAGCTTCTTATTTTTCTGCAGAATCATTCTTACCTAGGTGGACGCAGCATCTGTCCCCCGCCGGCCCGAACACTGAGGGCTCCCTGAGCAGAGAGCTGCTGTCAGTCATTGCTCTCTGCTCTGGATCACTGAGCAGTGGAGGGGGTGCGAGCAGCCGGCTCAGCCTCTCAGCCGCTTGCTGAGAGGTTGAGCCAGGTTCCGGGCTAGGCATGTGGGCGGATCCCGACTCCATTGTTGCGATCTTGGACTGGCTCAGTGACGTCGGCAGACAGCGGACTTCGGCCTGCTGAAAACGCGTCACAGAAGTGCAGAACTGCACTACTGTGATCCATAGGAGGAGTACAGCCAAATCAGCTTTCAACGTACTACGCCTTTAAGCTTTGACAATAAAATCTGGAAGCATATTGGTTACTATACACAGTTGCACCAGTTTTAGTAAAATCCCCCAAGTCTGAGGAAAATCTCTGATGTCTGCTCTTAAGTCAGATTAGGTTTCTTTTACTTTCATACCAAGCTCTCTTCACCCCTTGAAGAACCATTTTGCCACGTACACATGAGTGGAATGTCCGACAGAAAAAGTCAGACGGAAGCTTTTCATCGTCTTTTCCGATCGTGTGCATGCCTTGTTGGACTTTTTTAATCGAAAATTCTGACGGACCTAGAAATGGAACATGTTCTAAATATATCCGACGGAACCAATTCCTATCAGGAAACCCACTGGTCTGTATGCTGTTCCGACGGACCAAAAACGACGCATGCTCTGAAGTACGAGACAGAAGCTATTGGCTACTGGCTATTGCACTTCCTTTTTCTAGTCCTGTCGGACGCGTTGTACGTCACCTCGTTCTGGGCAGTCGGACTTGGGTGTGACCGTGTGTAGGCAAGACTGTGAGCGGAATTCCGTCGGAGAAATCTTCGAAGTTCATGCCAACAGCAAAACCGGTCATGTGTACAGGGCATTAGTGTGTTATAAAAGCTACTGCCCCCCTTTTACCTGCTGCTGGGTGAGCTGGGTCAGCTGTGCCATGGTCAGTTTGACCTGCCCGTGTTGCAGCGGTCGGACAGCCTGCGGGGTCGTTGCCTGTGGCTGAGCCTGCTGCACTGGCGTGCTAACCTTCTGCCCTCCACTGGAAACTGCAGTCCCAATGGGCATAGTGGTGGTGACGGGTTGCCCTCGGATGATCTGGGTCACCACTTGCTGGGGTTGACCTGAAAAAAAAAGAGGGAAATGAATGCTACAACTGCATATCTAGTCAAATGTTAAGAGGAACTATAGGGGAGCGTAGAAGAGGGAGGAGTTTTAAAGTTCTACCACTTTTTTTTTTTAATCCTTCGGAATCTACATTTTAAAAAGCATGGCCAATTAAAGCGGTTGCATCTGCGTGGGAGCCGCCGGTCACAGAGCAGGGCTCTGAGGAAACGGCATGGGTGGCTGAATGTACAGTAATGTCTAGGAGTTATTTACATTACCCGATTATAGGCCTACGAACAGGTAAAAGTCATGCATGAAAGTTAACTTCCACTTTAAGTGATTTGGTAACCGGTCACTGGCCACAACGAAATTAAATGGTTCAGAATTTACAGTTTTTATTTTGAATAGTCTAATAAATATTTTCCTCCTGCAGCCGCTGAATGTCGATGGGGGGAAAAGGAAGAGAAGTCAGATTTCAGTGGGTTGCAGGAGGAAAATGGAGAGGATCGGTTGTTTTATGGTGCCGCCCCTCCTGTCTAAGCGTAAAAAAAAAAAAAAGTGACAGGGATGCCGCATGGTCCCCCTGGAGCATAGTGCGAGGTTACCATTGTGACCCCTGATGCTACACCAGTGGCTGGGGGCGTGTGGTAAAAACATGTCTCAACTATGGAGTTTTACTGCCCCCAAACCGCAAATGTAAACAAGCTCTTACCATTCTGAGCCCCCTATAAGGCTGCTTTCACACTGATGGCACTGCGGTTTACTTGCACCGTGGGTGCTGCGAAGCGCACCTCCGGCTTTACTTTCAGGTTAGCTGCGCTTTGCCATAGACTTCTTATATCTTGAGAGTGTGGTGCACCTTCTGAAGTTTCAGTGCGCTTTCACAAGTTACAAAACCTTCAGGATATAATAGAAGCACGCTTCCCTGGTTTGAGATCGAGGGCCACATCAGAGGGGCCCTGAGGCCCACAGGTTGAGCACCCCTGATCTACACGTAATCCTGATCATGTTATCAATATATGTTCATGTTTAAAGCATTAAAGCTCCTTTGTATATAATATAAATGTGCAAGCTGAACACCTATTTGCTCATTACAAGGAAGGCTTCCTCCTCAGTAATGCAGCACTGTGGTTATTTACTGTTCCTCCTCAGCACACAGCTTATAAGTCGCTCTCCTGCTGCTGGCCACACTCTAAAAAAACAAAAAACTGCACAAACCATGTGAGAGCATTTACCAGACTGGATGATTCCTTGTTGTACCACCAGTGGAGTTCTCATGATAGGTTTCCCAACAGTGGACTGCTGCAAAGATGGCGTTCTGATCACGGTCATCCCGGCTCTGATCTGGGTCCCTGTGGTGATCACCTGCAAGATAACGACATGTGCATGTCACCCACACAACATCATTTCATACAACTGGAGTTCTATCAGAATGCTCTACAGAGGAAAGGAGCACCAATGAGTATCGGTGAGGCCCAATGGCTGCCGGTCAGGCAGAGCCGAATCAATGAGACCCCCAGTTAGTAAGGAACAAAAGATAAAAAGGAATATGGAGCAGGAATTGGGGTGCAGGCCTGTTGATGGAACAACTTCCACAATCCAACCTCCTACAGCTAGAGAATTTGGAAAAGAGAGAGAGGAAAGAGAGGAAAAGAGAATTTGGCCGCACTCCACCACAGAATTTGGCCGCACTCCACCACAGAGCTGATACAAAGTAGTTTCTTTATTGTCTTCACAATCAGGAGAGCAAGACAGGACAAACTGTTGAAGTGTTTCACACTCAAATCACATGCTAATTCATGAATAACTTGCTCACTGGGCACTTATACCCCCCCTTCCTGCCCAGGCCAATTTTCAGCTTTCAGCGCTGTCACACTTTGAATGACAATTGCAGTCAGGTAGCACTGTACCCATGTGACATTTTTATCATTTTCTGCACACAAATAGAGCTTTCTTTTGGTGATATTTAATCCCCAAAAGAAAAAGGTTTTATTTCTCACTAAACAAAAAAAAGACCAAAAATGTTGAAAAAAAAACAAAAACTTTTTCATATTTTGTTATAAAATTTTGTAAACAGGTAATTTTTCTCCTTCACTGGTGGGCACTGATCAGGAAACACTGATGAGGCTGCAATGATGGGCACTGATGGGTGGCAGTGATGAGCAGCACTGGCGGGCACTAAGGGGACCGTCTTCCCTCTAACAAAAGGCGGTTAACGGCTTTCCATTTTTTTTCCCCCCACTGGCAGCTGATCACGTGGTAAAGGGCCCGCTGTGATTGGCCCGTTACCGCGATCAGTCGAGTCCCAAGGACTCGGCAATCACAGAGCGCGTCGGCTATGCGACCCAGGGGGGGGCGCGCTGGCAGCACGAGAATGTGAGGACGTACATGGGACGCCCTCCTGGAATTTTTTTAAGACTGCGCTGTAGCCGTCTTCTACTGTAGCACGGGCACCAAGTGGTTGAAGAAACTACGTTGCATCACCTTTATGGTGGTGTGCGGTCAAATTCTCTTTTGTTTGCGATGATGAGTCGGGGCGGGCACCCACACTGAACTACAGTTAAAGCGGAGTTGCTGCTTAAAAAAAATAAAATAAATTAAAGTCAGCAGCTACAAATACTGCAGCTGCTGACTTTTAATATACGGACACTTACCTGTCCCAGGGTCCAGCGATGTGGGGGAACGAAGCCCGCTAGTCTCCCCCTCCTCCCTGCAGCGCCGGCATTGTAACTGTAGGCGCCTGCACCCACTGCGCATGCGCGAGCCGCGCCGTGACTGGCCGGGCAATCATCTGGGACCTGTAACGTGTCCCAGATGATTACCGAAAGGGAGGGGGGGAGAGGCGATTTACCTTCGGGTGTCGCGGTGCGCCAGGAGGAAGTGGGCGCTGGGACCCTCTAAAAAGAAGGTATCTGCTCCCCCCCCCCCCCCCCCCCATGAAAAATGACATGCCAAATATGGCATGTCAGGGGGTCACCTCCCTTAAAGCGGAAGTTCCATTTTTGGGTGGAACTCCACTTTAAGCAACTCACCTGAGCGGTATACACACCGTATTTGGAGGTAGAACATGTCTACATACTGTATTGCCGTTGCTCTCACAAGGCGCAAAGAAATAATCTGGCTCATCTATTATCCAGGCAAAGCTTTCTTACACTGAGCCTGGCGTACCTCTCTCACTTTCAGTGGCGGAAGATGGGGACCTTTTGTTAGTTTGCTGTATGAATTAATGAAGTACCTGTTGTGTGGTGGCCGTGGTCACTGCTGTCCCCAGGCTGTTGGGACGGATGGAAACGGTTGCCGTCCGTGGCTGGAAGGTGGTAAAGGTCTGCTGTCCGGCTGTGCTGGTTGGAATGATCCCCAGTACCTTCTGCTGTACCTGAACCACCCCTGAGAGACATGAAAGGAGATCTGTTAGCATGACTCGTACACAATGGAGGGAAGACAAAGTAACTCTAGCACATCGGACCCTTACCTCCCTGCGTGGAGGGCACATTTAGGGTGACGAGCTTACTGTTGACTGGCAGAGGCAGCTTGGTGAGCACTTTCCCGGCCACAGTCACAGGGCTTCCAGTGATCTGGAACGTTTGGCCAGAGGTGGTGATAGAGGAGGTGGAGGATACATCAGTGCTTGAGGCTAGAAGACAGCGGGGTGTGTGTATAAGGACATCTATCCAAGGTGGGTTCCAGGTATCAGCTAAAACCAAATCTCAAAGCCTCTTTCACACTGTACACCCAGGAAGGCGACACCTATATTTAATAATGCAGCGGCTCCCGGGTGTCACTCCTGGATACTCACTGAACTGTGAATGCGCATCAACACAACTGAGGCTCTTCCTGCGCTCTCCCCTCTAGATCCCATTGCATGAAACATGTTAAAGTGGTTCTAAAACCTTAAGAGTTTTTTTTACCTTAACCATGCATTAAGATTAAAAAATTAAAAAATAAATAAATAAACCACCTGTGCTGCAGGATCCTCCCCCCCCCCCCCCCTTAGGCTTACCTGAGCCTGATTTTGATTCAGTGGGTAGATACCAGAGAGCCAAAGGCAATCTCAATCAAATTCTATGATTAGGGAGGGAAGGAGGGGGCGAGCTGCACTGATGGCTAAGGAATGAGCATGCACTATGCAGGAACGTGGTGGAGAGGAGGGGTCAGAAGTGCAGGTGGGGGACCCAAGAAGAAGAGGATCGGGGTTGCTCTGTGCAAAACCATTACACAGAGCAGATAAGTATTACATGTATTTGTTATGTTAATATAGAAAAAAAAAAACTGAGCTTTTACGGTACTACTTAGAAAGCAGACACAGAGATGCTAAGCCTTAGTGACTTACACTGCCTTGAAAAAGTATTCATAGCCCTTGAAATTTCCTACATTTTGTCATCTCACAGCCAAAAACGTAAATTTATCTTATTGGGATTTTATGTGATAGACCAACACAAAGTGGCCCATAATTGTGAAGTGGAAGGAAAATGATAAATGATACAAATAAATATGTGAAAAGCGTGTGTGCGGTACATTTGTATGGCGCCCCCCCCAGTCAATACTTTATAGAACCCCCTTTCTCTACAAGTCTTTTTGGGGATGTGTCTACCACCTTTGCACATCTAGAGAGGGACATTTTTGCACATTAATCTGCAAAATATCTCAAGCTCTGTCAGATTGGATGGAGAGCGTCTGTGAACAGCATTTTTCAAGTCTTGCCACAGATTCTCAATGTGATTTAGGTCTGGACTGTGACTGGGCCATTCTAACACATAAATATGCTTTGATCTAAACCATTCCATTGTAGCTCTGGCTGGATGTTTCGGGTCGTTGTCATGCTGGAAGGTGAACCTCCCCCCAGTCTCAAGTCTTTTGTAGACTCTAACAGGTTTTCTTCTAAGATTGTCCTGTATTTGTCTCCATCCATCTTCCCATCAACTCTGACCAGCTTCCCTGTCCCTGCTGAAGAAAAGCATCCCCACCACATGATGCTGCCACCACCATGTTTCACGGTGGGGATGGTGTGTTCAGGGTGATGTGCAGTGTTAGTTTTCCCCCACACATAGTGCTTTTCCTTTATATCAAAAAGATAAATTTTGGTCTCATCTGACCAGATCACCTTCTTCCACATGTTTGCTGTGTCCTCCACATGGCTTCTCACAAACTACAAACAGGACTTCTTATGACTTTCTTTCTCCAATGTCTTTCTTCTTGTCACTCTTCCATAAAGGGCAGATTTGTGGAGAAAACGACTAATAGTTGTCCTGTGGACAGATTCTCCCCCCTGAGCTGTGGATCTCTGCAGCTCCTCCAGAGTTACCATGGACCTCTTGGCTCTTCTCTGATGAATGCTCTCCTTGCCCGGCCAGTCAGTTTAGGTGGACGGCCAGGTCTTGGTAGGTTTGCAGTTGTGCCATACTCTTTCCATTTTCCGATGATGGATTGAACAGAGCTCCGTGAGATGTTCTAAGCTTGGGAGATTTTTTTATAACCTAACCCTGCTTTATACTTCTCCACAACTTTATCCCTGACCTGTCTGGTGTGTTCCCTGGCCTTCATGATGCTGATTGTTCACCAAGGTTCTTTAACAAACCTCTGAATTGG
This sequence comes from Lithobates septentrionalis, assembly GCA_037952835.1. NCBI lineage: Eukaryota > Metazoa > Chordata > Amphibia > Anura > Ranidae > Lithobates > Lithobates septentrionalis. The sequence goes on along the minus strand of JBBDGP010005191.1, from coordinate 29,326 downwards.
TTCCACTGGATTTTAATTAGGGGTATCAGAATCAAGAGTGCCAAATACAAATGCACACCACACTTTTCACAGATTTGTACAAAAAACAAAACAAAACTGAAAAACATTATTTTCCTTCCACTTCACAATTATGAGCCACTGTGTGTTGGTCTATCACATAAAAATCACAATAATATACATTTACATTTTTGGTTGTAACATGACAAAATATGGAAAATTTAGAGGGGTATGAATACTTTTTCAAGGCACTGTATGTGCTGCTCCCTGAGACCTGTGCACCGACAGGCAGCCTGCAGCACTACTTACAAAAAAAAAAAAAAAAAATCATTCCCACACTTTAGACTTACCCGTCGTCTGTCCTTGCTTGACCCATGTAGCAAATGTCTGGTGGAAATTCTTGCCCTGCTGGAAAGACACGGCAGGAGACCCGACCTTTGTGGTGAGCACCACTTTGGTCCCGGAAGTCACAGGGCTGGCGATAGAACTCATGACAACTTTGTGGGCTGTGGACAGCGGGGAGACTGCGCTGCTTATTGTGGCGGTTGTGCTGATGGTGGTGCCGCTCGACGGCTGCTGCTTCTGCTGTTCCAGACGTTTCTAAAGGATTAAGATTGTTCAGAATCAGAAGTAATTCTTACATTTACACACTCCAATCAATACCTATTGCAGAGTATTTTTATTTTTTTTTAATTAGATTTTGTTAATTTAGTTTTTCATCACAAAAACAAGATCCTTCCAAGTCACAAAACTATTAGACAACCGACTCGGACCAATTTTTTTCATCGACACCCCTTAGTTCTTTCTGACCCAATGAAGGGTTCTACCATTCACAACCCCTAGTCCTGGCACACACGATACATTCAGCGCCCTTCCTTTATTTCATGCCGGTATTTCAAACATTTTTTTAACCGCTTGCTGACCAGCCGCCGGGACGGTCCCCACAAAATAGCGTAGGTGTACATTGGCTCCTTTAGGAGTCATAGGAGTGGGGTGGGGGACCCGATGCGCGCGGCCGGCGGCTGTGATGTCCACCGGCCACCCGCGATCGCTGGAACGAGAGCCAGAATGGGGGATCTGTTAATGTTAACAGACAGATCTCCATTCTGTCCGGGGAGTAGAGAGAGAGCCGCTGTTCCTAGTGATCAGGAACAGCGATCTCTCTCCTCCTACAGTAAGCCCAGCCCCCATACAGTTAGAAACACCTCCCAGGGAACACACTTATCCCTTTGATCACCCCCCCCGTTAACCTCTTCCCAGTGACATTTATACAGTAATCAGTGGCTATTTTTATCTCTGATCGCTCTATAAATGTCAATGGTCACAAAAAAAAAAAAAAAAAAGTGTCAGGTGTCCGATCTGTCTGACGCAATCCAGCTAAAAATCACAGATCACCACCATTACTAGTAAAAAAATAAAATAAAAATGCCATAAATATCCCCTATTTTGTAGACACTGTAACTTTTGCGTAAACCAATCAATATACTCTTATTGCTTTTTTTTTTAACCTAAAATATGTAGTAGAATACAAATTTTTCCCTAAAATAATGAAGAAATTCGTTTTTTTTGGGGATATTTATTATAGCAAAAAGTAAAAAATATTTATAATTGTTGGTCTAATTTTGTTTATAGCGCAAAAAACCCCCAAAAAAGCAGCAGTGATCAAATACCACCAAAAGAAAGCTCTATTTGTTGGGGGGAAAAAGGATGTCGATTTTGTTTGGGTACACTGTCGCACAATTGCCAGTTAAAGTGACACAGTGCCGTAATCGCAAAAAATGGCCCGGACAGTAAGGGGGCAAATCTTCCGGTCTGTAAGTGGTTAATGGTGCACCTCTGTAAATTTTTACAAATGCTGATACTTTATTAGGCTCTACTATCCAATCACAAATAGCGAGGATTACTAGCAATCCATCGTATTATTATTACTCTTCGGGCCACAAAGAGAGACTTCTGTACAATTATCTAAACCAGTACTCTCGATGTAGCCAAAAATGTAGTATTTCTAAGGTTTCAGATGCACCAACTAGGTGGAAATTTTTTGGGAATCCTTCTACAACACCATGTCTGCCTTTAACAGTTAAAACGTAAAATGATGGGGCAGTCGCTCCTACCAATCTCCCCAATTTGGCTAGGTAATAATTTGGTTGTTTTGCAGGCTGGCTGGTGAGTATGCTGGGAAATCTTGTTTTTTTGAGATGTGAATTGCCCTTCCATGTGCACCTTGCTTGCAAAGTCTAGTTTATAGGTTGGGGAGTTTGCCATTTTCTGTATAATTGGTCAAATTGGGTCGCCCCTGGATGCCTTCGCTGCCATTGTGCTATTGTTAAGCGTCACATGCGGCTCTGTGCCTTTAAGGGGGGGTGGGCTCCCTCAAGGCACACCTGCTCTTAAAAAAGGAGAAGTCCAGCCTAAGCTTATTAAGCTGGGCTTCTCCTATGGGTCACAGGAGTGGAAGTCGTTTTGCACTCCTGTGACCCGTTTTCAGCAGAGCGGTCTGAAGTCCGCTTTCTGCTGACGTCACCAATGTCAGTCCAGGTACCGCGTCATCACTAGGAGTCTGGATCCGCCAGGTGCCTAGACTGATGACAGTCTCAGCCCCTCAGCGAGCCGCAGAGCCGCCCGCTCCAGCCCCTCCACAGCTCAGTGCTCCAATGAGCGTGGAGAGGCAGAGCAGGAGAGCTGCCATTTGACAGGCAGCAGCTCTCCGCTCGGCGAGGTGAGGTGAGAGAACAGAGCCATCAGCATTGTTCGGTCCCTTGGTTCTCAGTAAGGAGGAGGCAGCAGACAGATACAGCATCGGACCAATGCTGCATCCACCTAGGTAAGTATGGTTATCGGATAAAAAAAAATTCTTTAACTTCTCTTTCAACCTTTCCATTGATATACACTATATTACCAAAAGTATTGGGACATCTGCCTTTACACGCACATGAACTTTAATGGCACCCCAGTCTTAGTCCACAGGGCTCAATATTGAGTTGACCCACCCTTTGTTTTTCAAGGGTTGGGCTTGGCCCCTTAGTTCCAGTGAAGGGAACTCTTAGAACGTCAGCATACCAAGACACTTTGGACAATTTCATGCCCCCAACTTTGTGGGAACAGTTTGAGGACGGCCCCTTCCTGTTCCAACATAACTGCACACCAGTGCACAAAGGTCCATAAAGACATGGATGAGTGAGTTTGGGGTGGAGGAACTTGATTGGCCTGCACAGGGTCCTGACCTCAACCCGATAGAACACCTTTGGGGTGAATTAGAGCGGAGACTGCGAGCCAGGCCTTCGCGTTTAACATCAGTGCTTGACCTCAGAAATGCTCTTCTGGGAAGAATGGTCAAACATTCCCATGGACACACTTCTAATGCCATTAAAGTCAATGTGCGTGTAAAGGCAGGTGTCACAATACTTTTGGTAATATAATGTATGTGCTCCTACTATGGATGCTCTGGAAATTTTAGAGTAAGGACCGCAGTGTATACAGAGGTCCCTTGATGTGGGCGCTGTGGCTTACGCATGCATCTCCAAATGGGTGTAAACAAAATCATCTGTTTTTAACGCAAACTGTTGGACAGGACAATTTGGTTGTTTTGCAGGCTGGCTGGCGAGTGTGCTGGGAGATCTTTTGTTTGTTTAGGAGGGGTACTAACAGTTTCAATCACGTTTGTCCCACCTTAAATAAATATTTATTAATTGCTTAGCATATACTGGATTCAGTTCCTATGCACCGATTGCCTTTGACCAATTTTGATTGATTAGGATTCCTAATTACAGGCCGCCATTACTGAATGTAATAAAGAGCACCTGCGCAAACACCGATACGAAATAATCATTAAAGAAAAGCTGTGTGGCTTACAGCTATAAAAGCTGGATAAAATGAACAAAATCAACTATGTGTAAAAACATACAAAATATAAAGTGCTATGCTGTAAAGAAAAAATGTATGTTAAAATTAGGTGACTGAATAAAGTGCTCACCCACTAAAAGCGCTTAGTGCAAATCAAATAGTAATTCATATATGAAAAAGCAATTCATACATAGAAAAAATATTTTTTTAGCAAAAGTATATAATAGTGCAAGAAAAAAAAAAAAAAAAAAAAAAAAGGTGAAATCACATCTAAAAAGTTCATCAAAATCTTCAATAAAGTGCTTGGTTATGATTTTCAAAAATGCCTTTGAAATCTTACGGCACGCGTCACTTCCGCTTTCTGGAACGCAAACATTTTTTTTCTATGTATGAATTGCTTTTTCATATATAAATTGCCATTTGATTTGCACTAAGCACTTTTAGTAGGTGAGCACTGTATTTACAGTCACCTAATTTCAACACATTTTATGTTTACAGCATAGCACTTTATATTTTGTATGTTTACACAGATTTGATTTTTAGGAGCGCAATTTGTCTTGTAATTTTGTTAACAGGTCACCATTAGGCATGTGTTGGAAATCAAAGTTCATTCTTTCAATATATCCCTATAAAGCACCTGCTGGGCTGAGAGCCGCTGCTGCTTCAACTGAGATTCCATATGAGTCTTGCCATCTTCACCCTTCTTCGGATCCGATCCCTTCCCCTGTTCACCAGACTGGCCCTTCTCCTTCTCCACCCTGGAAAGGTGAACACAAAAGGAGCAATTAGGTTATGATGAGCATTGGTCAGGTAGGCATGGTCAGCATTGGTCAGGTAGGCATGGTCAGCATTGGTCAGGTAGGCATGGTCAGCATCGGTCAGGTAGGCATGGTCAGCATCGGTCAGGTAGGCATGGTCAGCATCGGTCAGGTAGGCATGGTCAGCATCGGTCAGGTAGGCATGGTCAGCATTGGTCAGGTAGGCATGGTCAGCATTGGTCAGGTAGGCATGGTCAGCATTGGTCAGGTAGGCATGGTCAGCATTGGTCAGGTAGGCATGGTCAGCATTGGTCAGGTAGGCATGGTCAGCATCGGTCAGGTAGGCATGGTCAGCATCGGTCAGGTAGGCATGGTCAGCATCGGTCAGGTAGGCATGGTCAGCATCGGTCAGGTAGGCCAGCGGTAGTCCTGGTCAGCGGTAGTCCTGTTGAGCATCTATCAGGTAGTTCTGGTGAGCATCTATAAAAAGGTACAACGGGAAATAAAGAGAACAGGATAACCAGGCTGAATTAAATACTGTTAAGGAGGAGAGGTTAGGACAGGCAGGAACTATCCTGATATTGATGGCAGGACACAATGGGGCTGATTTAATAAAACGGGAGAGTGCAAAATCTAATACGCAGCACTAAACAGAAACCAATCAACTTCCAGGTTTCAATGTCAAAGCTTGATTAAACAAGTTGAAGTTAGAAGCTGATTGGCTGTGACTGGGTCATTTTAACACATGAATATGCTTTGATCTAAACCATTCCATTGTAGCTCCGGCTTTATGTTTCGGGTCGTTGTCCTGCTGGAAGGTGAACCTCCGCCCCAGTCTCAAGTCTTTTGCAGACTCTAACAGGTTTTCTTCTAAGATTGTCCTGTATTTGGCTCCATCCATCTTCACATCAACTCTGACCAGCTTCCCTGTCCCTGCTGAATTAAAGCATCTCCACCACATGATGCTGCCACCACCATGTTTCACGGTGGGGATGGAGTGTTCAGGGTGATGTGCAGTGTTAGTTTTCCCCCACACATAGAGTTTTGCTTTTAGGCCAAAAAGTTGAATTTTGGTCTCCTCTGACCAGATCACCTTCTTCCACATGTTTGCTGTGTCCCCCACATGGCTTCTCACAAACTACCAACAGGACTTCTTATGACTTTCTTTCTCCAATGTCTTTCTTCTTGTCACTCTTCCATAAAGGGCAAATTTGTGGAGAACACGACTAATAGTTGTCCTGTGGACAGATTCTCCTACCTGAGCTGTGGATCTCTGCAGCTCCTCCAGAGTTACCATGGGCCTCTTGGCTCTTCTCTGATGAATGTTCTCCTTGCCCGGCCGGTCAGTTTAGGTGGACGGCCATGTCTTGGTAGGTTTGCAGTTGTGCCATACTCTTTCCATTTTCCGATGATGGATTGAACAGAGCTCTGTGAGATGTTCAAAGCTTGGGACATTTTTTTTTATATCCTAACCCTGCTTTATACTTCTCCACAACTTTATCCCTGACCTGTCTGGAGTGTTCCTTGGACTTCATGATGCTGTTTGTTCACCAAGGTTCTCTAACAAACCTCTGAGGGCTTCACAGAACAGCTGTATTTATACTGAGATTAAATTACACACAGGTGGATTCTATTTACATTAGTCATTAGGTGACTTCTGAATGCAATTGGTTCCACTATATTTTAGTTAGGGGTATCAGAGTAAAGGGGGCTGAAAACAAATGCCCCCCCCCCCCTTTCACATGCCCCTTCACACTTTTCAGATATTAAGTTGTAAAAAAAATTTAAAACCATTTATCATTTTCCTTCCACTTCACAATTATGTGCCACTTTGTGTTTGTCTATCACATAAAATCCCAATAAAATACATTTACGTTTTTTGGTTGTAACATGACAAAATGTGGGACATTGCAAGGGGTATGAATACTTTTTCAAGGCACTGTAAGTCACTAGGGCTTCGCATGTCTGTGTCTGCTTTCTAAGTAGTACCGTATATTCCCAAAATCCTCTGTACAGCTACATGGTTGCCCAAACAGGCTTTGGTAGGGTCTGCACTCTTTTAAAGTGATATTAAAGCTTTGTTTTTTCTATATTAACATAACAAATTTTTTGGTTGAATCATGACAAAATGTGGAAAATTTCAAGGGGTATGAATACTTTTTCTATGCACTATAGATACACTGCATCTCCCTCAAACCTTTTTTTCCTGGTGTATATATTAGTAACCCACAATGACTAAGCATTTGGGTCAATTTACTAAAACTGGACAGTGCAAAATCTTGTGCAGTTGGTCATGGTAGCCAATCAGCTTCTAACTTCAACTTGATGTTTAATCCAGCTTTGACAACAAAACCTGGAAGCTGTTCAATTAAGAAACTTTTTTCACCTGGAAGCTGTTCAATTAAGAAACTTTTTTCACTATTGTAGAGGTTTTTGACTGACTGCTCCTGAAGAAGCGGTGGACACGAAACATGTAGAGGACTCCGTCAGGATATACATCCAAGATTTCCGTTATTAGGACCTACGTGTCCATTACTTGTTTTCATTACCATGCACGGTAACGTGTGCACAGTCTATGTACCTTTGTACCAACTGTTTTTTTAATGTCAATTTTTCAATAAATTTCTTCAATTTTTCTTTAGCTGGTTCAATCCTTGGGTACAGAGATAGTCCTCGAAGTTTTAGTGCTATAGAGTATATATCGAGCAGCTCCAGGCACTTCCCCACTTCCCAAAACCTGGAAGCTGATTGGTCTCTATGCAGAGAAATGGAGTATAAATACTTTTTCAAGGCACTGTACATGTAAGGAAGGTTCTAGAAGAGAAGCAATAAGTAGGAAGTGTGCAATTACTGAGCCAAAGTACCATGGCATGAAACTTGCTGGCAACAAGCTAAGCTAAGAGGTGGAAGAAAAGAAAAGAAGAGCCTTTGGTATGGAAAATAACCTTTCAGAAAAGCACTTTATCTCCCACAGGTCGAGCTCCTCCTCAGGTACCCAGGTCTCCAGAATGATGGGACCAGTATGTTTAGGAGTTTCAGGCCTTTTGGGTCGCAGAGCACTCGATCGAAGGCCCTTCCTCTGCGGGGTCGGAGTTTCTGCAAGATAACAGGATTCTTTGATCGGTTATGTTTCTAGAGGACAAGTTCGACTAATGGCTGACGGATTGGAGGACAAGATTCCCCACCTTTTGGTGCCTCCGGAACACCGATTGGGCAGATGATTTTCCTAACGCAATACTCCGATCGGATGTCGTATGGGCCAACATCTCTTCGCTTGATTATTTCAGTGGTGGTGATCGCTGTTTCAGTAGATTCTGTGAATAAAAAAATTAAAAAACGCATTACAAGTTAATAACGTGCAGACAGAGAAACATTACGGCCTACAATATGCCTACAGATGGCGTACCCGTACGTGTGGTGCCACTACCAGGAGGGGGTTTGGCTGCCATATCGTCCCATCGTAAACTTGCCCACAGGAGACGCAGCATAAGACTCACTCCCGCCAGAGATTTCACCGTCTGAAGCCGATACCTGAGAACACACCATCAGGAATAACCAGAGAGATGCCAATGTAATCAGACAGAATTCATTAGGCCCGGTTCACACTACTGCGACCAGAAAGTCCCACGACTTATGGTGCCAACTTTGCCAGGCAAATTTAGGGAATGCCTGCGTAATCTTCATGTAATGTTGCATGGAAGTCACCTTGTAGTAGTACAGGAACCTTTACAAAGCAACTTCAGCAGAGCTAAATAAAGCGGAGTGCCACCCATTTAAAAGTCAGCAGCTACAAAAAAAAAAAAGTGTAGCTGCTGACTTTTAATAATCAGACACTCACCTGTCCCACAGTCCAGCGATGCGGGAGCAGGAAGCCGTGCTCCTTTCCCCCTCCTCCCCGTGGCGCCAGCATTCTGTGGGCACCCAGCTGTGGCTTCACAGCTGGGAGCGCACTGTGCATGCACGAGCCACGCGCTGTGAATGGCCAGGCAATCTTCTGGGACCTGTGACGTGTCACAGAAGATTGCAGGGAGGGAGAGGTGATCTTCCGGTGCCAGGAGTGGGAGCTGGGTGCCTCAAAAAAAAAAAAAAAAAACCAGGGTACCCGCTCCCCTCCCCCAAAAAATGACATGCATTCTAAAGGCACACCTAATAGAGAAACATTCAATGCATTTTCCATTAGGATGTCGCAGACCAGATTTTACAGCCAAGCCTGGCCACTTTTGAGCTGCAGACAGGGTGGGTGGACAACAAGTCCATGCCGAGGTCCTGAATAGTGGCAAGGTTCTGTCGGGTGATCAATTACAAGTGAACTTAGCACTATCAACCCACCACATTTAGGACATTGCCTCCCAAAAGCTGGCCTTGCCCCTGCAAGCTATTCTAGAACTCCCCCCTTCCCGTTGCATTGGAGGCAATGCTCTAATGGAGTGGTCATCAACCCTGTCCTCAGGGCCCACTAACAGGCCAGGTTTGCAAGATAACTGAAATACATCACAGGTGATATCATTTGCTGCTCAGTGATTGCACTATTCTAGTCTGCATCTCCCCAAGGTAATACATAAAACCTGGCCTGTTAGTGGGCCCTGAGGACAGAGTTGATGACCACTGCTCTAATGGAGTGGGGCTCCCGAGTAAAGGAGTTTCACATAAGGTTCCCCACATCACACTAGGTCCTGGGCAACCAAATGCTAGGACTAAATACTGTTATATAAATGCAGTAGGGACATCAGCCACCAGGAAAAGGTCCAAAAGCATCTGACACTGAAGCCAACCAGGAAAGACTCCCACGTTAAAGAGCAGTGACTACACCTTACTATGAGAAGAGTCTACCAGGAGGCACTACCACTTTGCCCTGAATGGGTAACAGAGTCTCTTCAAAGCAGGAAATGTACTTACCTCCACGTGATCCCAAATGTTGGCCGCGGAGATGGGTATGGCCAGATATCATGTGCTGGCTTAGCATTGTAACTGAATACAGGAACCTCTCGGATTCCTCCCTTACGAGAGATCTTCTTGAGATCATCGAGTGGCAGGACGAATATGCTCTTTTTGTTACTCTTGGTGACAAACTTCCGGTATGACGGGAGAGCCGTTCCAGACCTCGACTTCTTGGCCTTTGTGAACTTCATGAGTCGCACGCGGTCCTTGGTTGTGTATTCTTTGCTTACAGTCATTGACGAAGCCTGCGTCCCGTCAAAGGTGGTCAAAGAGTCTGCCACAGTTGTCGTAACCACAGTTTTACTACACTCTTTTACAGTGACAACGCCATCAGAGAGACTCGGTGACACAACCTTAGTTACAGTAGTGGTTGTGGTTGTACAGGACAGACAGACATTCGCTGAAGAAGACACAACCGTTGACGTCTGCTTAGAAGACCCTCCACTGCCCACCGCAACAGTCTTTGATGTTGACACAGTTGAAGTTGTAGTGGTCACTTCCGTGACAACGGTTTTTATTTTGGCCTCCCCGTTGACAACGTCTGCCGGTAAACCGTTCTGCTCGGCAGAATCGTTACTCAAACTGGACTCTTCTCCTGAGATGACAGGAGACAATATTCTTTGAGGCTCACGCGTCTCCATCTCCCCTACGCCAGAAACAGGACTGAGCAATGGTCGGGCCCCTGAGTCACTAGACCCATCCAAACTCTTAACCTTCGTGTGACCAGACCCACCAGAATGTTTCTCAGAGTTGGACGAGGTCTTTTCCTTCTCTGTGTTCCCTGAGTCTTTACTGGGAGACAGTGGTGCAGAGACTCCATTTTTGTCCTCCATGTTGACATCTCCATTCATTAAGGGTCTTGTCACTGGATCTTTTACTCTTGCATCATGATCGGAAAAATTCAGCGAGGTGTCTTTTGATTTCGGCTCATGCACAGGCCGGTCGTCGCACGCGTCTTTTCCCAAAAACACGACCTTACCGTTGACTTGGGGTGAGACTTCCGCCTTTCCTTCTTGAGAATGAATGTTATTGCATTTTATGTCATGGCCATCAGAGCCTCTGTGTGCAACATTAGTCCTTTCATCTTGGCCTTGCTCTCCATTAGCAGACTGGCTCGCACCACCCATCTGGGAGTCACGCGATGTTTCCCGGTCTGACGTTCCGGCTATTGGACGATTTTCTGATGCCAGCTCAGAATGTTCGACTTCCTGATTTGTGGAGTCTTGTCTACTGCGGTTACCCTCCTCCCTGACCACAGTGGAGTTTTTGACTTCTCCAGGCACCACCGGCTTATTGTTTACAGAATTGGAACAGTCTTTTTCACTAATGGGCTCACAAGAAACAGATGGAGAGTTTTCTAGGACTTTTTCTTGGCCTAAACACGACGCAGTTGAGGGCCCAACTGTTAAAGCACCGGAAGAACAGTTCTCGGGGAGTTTATCTGCACTGCTCTGACTCTCCTCTTTGGTTTCTGTTGTCTTGGTCAGAACATCAACACTCTGAGAAGAGCTTGGATCTCTATCCTGCTTTTCATCGAGTGCTTTGCTAGTTTCACTTGTTACAGACCCCAAATCCCCTGTACTTGACTCGACACTCAGTTCCTGAGCGAGAGAGGTGCTCTTTGAGGGGTCCGGAACCTGTGAGCCTGGAGTTTTATCTATACGTGGAATAGCAGCTTTTGCCCCAGGACCATCGACAAGATCCATGTTCAGTCTCCTGACTACGGCCTTGCTGATGCACGACTCGTCCGACTTCTCAGATTTGATTTTGGTGCCTTCATGTAAGCTTTGCTGCTGATTTGAGGCCCCGGTCTGTTTAGCGGCACTGCCCAATTTAAATCTCTCCATCCGCTGTTTTTCTTCAAGTGTGAACTGTTTGACTCGCCGGTCCAAAAGCCCATCCAGCCGAGAGGTCTTTACTTTCTTTTTATACCATGTCCTCATCTGAAAGCCAAGGCTGACGTTTATCAAATCCGCGTCGGGAAAGGTCTCCTCTTTCCCGGATGATGAATCCATCTCCATTGGCTCTTCCTTGATCTGCTCAGAATCTTCTTGATCTGCAAAGAGGCAATTTTTTTTTAAAAACTTGAAAACCAAAAAGATGAAATGTGTTAATGTTACTGAAACAGGGCGACAAAGTGCACAATTAAAAAAAAAAAAAAAAGTGCAGCAGCACAATCAATAAGACAATGTGCAGCATTTAACCACTTACCGACCGGCTCACACTGATATTTGCCGGCAAAGTGGCACGTTGGCGCGATCCCTGCCGGCCCCCTGCAATCGCGGGGCACAAACGGGGAAACACACATATCCTCGTTCTGACAGGAGAGAAGAGACAGATCTGCTGTCTGTAGTAATTACAGCGATATGTCTCCTCCTCCTCCAGTCAGTCCCATCCCCCCACAGTAAGAAACACTCACGAGGGAAAACATTTAACCCCTTGTCGCAGTCCAACTAAAAATCGCAGATCACCGCCATTACTAAAAAAATAAAATAAAAATGCCATAAAATCTATCCCCTATTTTGTAGACGTTATAACTTTCGTGTAAACCAATCGATATACGTTTATTGCAATTTTTTTTACCAGAAATATGTAGAAGAATACATATTGGCCTAAACTGACGAAGAAACTTGTTTTTTAAAAACATTTTTAGAAATATTTATTATAGCAAAAAGTTTAAAGAAAAAACATTTTTTTCAAAATTGTCACTTTTTTTGTTTATAGCGCAAAAGAAAAAAACCGCAGAGGATCAAATACCACCAAAAGAAAGCTCTATTTATGGGAAAAAAAAAAAGGACATACATTTTATTTGGGTACAACGTCGCACGAACGCGCAATTACCATTTAAAGCGACGCAGTGCCGTATGGCAAAAAATTGCCCGGTCAGGAAATCCTTCTAGTCTGTAAGTGGTTAAACCCTTCCACACCAGGCCTTTTCTGGTACTTTGTTTATATGCAACAATCAATATTTTTTGCTAGAAAATTACTTAGAATTCCCAAAAATTATATATATTTTTTAAAGCAGAGGCCCTAGCCTAGAGAAGAGAATAGCAGTCGTTGCAATTTTTTATGTCACACGGTATTTGCGCAGCGTTTTTTTTCATACACAATTTTTTTGTGGGGAGAAATACACTTTAACCACTTCAGCTCCGGAAAGATTTATGACCAGGCCAGTTTTTGCAAAACAGCACTGCACTACTGCAAGGGACAAATCGCACGGATGTACAACGCTGTACCTAAACAAAATTGATGTCCTTTTTGTCTCACAAATAGAGCTTACTTTTGGTGGTATTTGATCACCTCTGTGGTTTTTATTTTTTGTGCTATAAACAAGAAAAAAGTGACAATTTTGAAAAACAAAAATATGCAGCATTTTTTTACTTTCTGCTATAAAACATATCCAATAAAAAAAAAAAAAAAAAAAAAAAAATTGAATTTCTTCATCAATTTAGACCAATATGTATTCTGTTACATAGTTATGGTAAAAAAAAAAAAAAATCCCAATAAGCGTATATATTGATTGGTTTGCACAATAGTTATATCGTCTACAAACTATGGGATATTTTTATTATTATTTTTTTTTTTACTATTAATTGTGGCAATCAGCAACTTAATACAGGACTGGTATATTGCAGCGGACAGTCGGGACACTGACACTTTTGGGGGACCAGTGACACTAATACAGTGATCAGTGCTAAAACAATATGCACCGTCACTGTACAAATGACACTGGCAGGGAAGGAGTTAACGCCAGGGGCGATCAAAGGGTTAAATGTGTGCCTGACCAGCGTTTACTACTGATGGGGGAAGGTGCTTGTACTAGGAGGATACATGGATCGGTACCCCTGCTTAGCAGAGACACAGGATCCATGTCCATGTCTTCTGTAGTGACAGAACAGCGATCTGCCTCGTTTACATAGGCAGACCGGTGTTCTGTCAGCGTACCCAAGGGCCGGCCGACAGAGTCTGCCATAACCACCAATCAGCTCCCGATGTGTTTAATCACAGCGGGAGCGGGCTGCCGGCGACACATGCCCCAGACCCAGAAGTGCAGGATCTATCTATCTCGCTATTGAGATATATATTTCTCTAGAGATAGATTTATAGAGTTATAGATTTCTATATAGATATATCTATATCTCTATATCTATATACACACACACACACTGTCAGCAAGCGGTTAATGAATTAAAAAAAAACAAAAAACACAATAGTCACGCCAATAATTTTGGTAAAATATGAAAGATAATGTTACGCTCAGTAAATAAATACCCAACATATGCTGTAAAATTGAGCACCGCGGTGGACTGGTGGCAAACTACGGTACTAAAAAAAAATCTATTTTATCTATATAAAGAAAAAATGTAAGCTGAAAGACCTCGGCTCCCTGGGTGGTTTATAGATGGACTGTACCTTTCTCTGTAGTCTCGGTGTCCTGGTCCATCAAATGTTCCCTCTCACTGGCCTCAATCTGCTGTTTAATTTGGTCCCTCTTGTCCTCTTCCTCCTCCTCTTCTCTTTTCATGACCTTTACTGGTGGTGGATCCGGTTTGCTCTCCTCCACCTTGGGGGAATCAACCTCCATCTTGTTTTCAGTATTTTCACTGCTCGTTTCTGGAAAGATGACATTTAAGTTTACATTAGACACCCAATTAGAAATAGGAATGATCTATAAAAATAAAGATATGCAGACATAAGTCTTCCCAGCTCACCCAACATCTTCCTATAGTTTGCGTTGGTGTTTCCGGGAAGGCGCGTTACAAATCGGTGCACGTGAGTTTTACTGATCCAGCACCACCCTCCATAGCCGGTGACCCTGTACTCCTCTCCCTTTTGTTTCCATACCTTGAAATGGAAAAAGAAAAGGCTCTGGTATATGTATTCACAACTCTTCCCTACGGGTCAAACCCTGGAGGGCCCAATACCTGATGTTTTATGGGGAACGTGTACTTGACCCAAGTAGCCTGCTGCATGGTTTCCTCCTCTTCCTGCTTCCGCTCCTTCTTCTTCACCTTGTCCTTCTCTTCTCTTTCCATGGATGTCATCCTCCGTAACCTGGACAAACAACACTCTGTAAATGCTCCATTCACCGGGAGACAATGCCAGTCAAAGTAAAATTGTCTGATCCCTTATCCAAAAAAAAAAAAAAAAAAAAAGTCTCCATCATGGCCATCAGGAGCAGCCTGCATTCTTTATGCATCATCCAGGGCCACCATTTAATTCCTGGAAGGAGATGGTGGCTGGGGATGATGCATTTACGTTAATCCAGGCACGTGTGCAGTTTTTGGTTATATAAAAGTTTGACACAGATCAGCCCGCTGCTTCCTCTTACTTTGTTATTTGCTATAAAGTTACAATGCTGTAGTCTGATCACTGGGTGAGGGGTGACTGAGGAAATGCTTTTTCCTGTTTGCAGCAGACTGATGACATCTCAGCCTGGGTAAAGTCACTGATTGGAACTCAAGGGCAGCTTCTTAAAGTGGTTGTAAAGGCTGAAGATTTAAAACATGAAAGTAAAAAAAACTGTGCACGCTACTCCCTCCCCCTCCCCCCCCCCCCGTTTTATGGACGCAAAGAGTGGCACTCTGGAGCGAGCACCAGTGGGCCCATAGCAAGCGGCTTGCTATTGGAGGGCAATGGTTAAGGGCGAAAGGCCATAAGTGCCAGCGAGGGTCCCAAGAAGAGGAGGATCGGGGCTGCTCTGTGCAAAATCATTACAGAGCAGGCAAGTATAACATTTTTTTTTTTTACAAAAACAAAGAACCTTTAAAATCACTTTAATAAGAAAAAGTGGAGCCTTTCTAAAAAATGATTCTATTGCTGTATGATGTGACATGTCAGGAATTTATGCAGATTTGTAAAGTTACTAAAAGGGTCCATTTTTATCCATCTTTTGTGTCTTACATTCGCTTGCTATTTTTTTTTACAATTTGTACAGACCAAACTTATAAAGGCATGTACTGTCCTAAGGTGCGGACACCTATATGCCTCAATGCCCAGGCAGTGTATCCTTGTGTCACCATGTTTTCACTCACAGTGTGTGCTGCGCACTGCTATCCACTTGAAGACCAGGCCTTTTCTGACACTTTGTTTACATTTGAAAAACTGCATTTTTTTTTATAGAAAACAAACACACACACACACACACACACATACATACACACATATATATATATATATATATATATATACACACACACACATTTTTTTTTTTTTTTTTAGCAGAGGCCCTAAAAAACAAAATGGTGGTCGTTGCAATTTTTTAAGTTAAACAGGGTATTTGCACACCGTTTTTTCAAATGCAATTTTTTGGGGTAAAAATACACTTTAATGGATTTTAATGCAAAAAAAAAAAACTACCCAATTTTTGGTACAATATAAAATATGGTGCTACGCTGAGTAGATAGAAACATGTCATGCTTTAAAATTGCGCTTGCTTGTGCAATGGCACTAAACATAGATATTTCAATATCTCCACAGGCAACGCTTTTATAAGCCTTTACAGATTACCCAGTTTAGAGTTTCAGAGAAGGTCTTGCGCTCCAATTATTGCTCTCACTCTGACGTTGATGGCAATACCTCAGGTGTGTTGCGATTCCCACTTACATATACGTGCGGGACCAACGCATGCATTTGTCTTCACACACAAGCATGGGAGGGGACGAGGGTGTTTTAAAAGTGTTTTTATTACATTATTTTTACACTTTTTTTTTTTTATTATTGCTGTCACAAGAAAAACTATCACTTGTGAAAGCAATAGGCAGCGACAGGTACTCTTTATGGAGAGATCTGGGGTCTATTAGGCCCCAGATGTCTCCTCTGCCCTTAAAAGCATCTGATCAAACCAAGATCGGTGTGATCAAATGCTCTAAGATTTAAAAACGGTGCCGTTTACATCCAGGGAAACTGAAAGTGATGACAGCACTCGTCGCTTTCGGTTTCCTAAAGCATAGAGTGCATCAGAGACCTTCCGGTCCTCCATGGGCTTTGTGGTAAGCCTGAGGAACTGCTGGCTTCAGGTCTGGTCTCTCCAGTGGGACATAGATCCCAGAGAGGCAATGGCGGGGAGTGGGCCACCCCTCCTGTCACCTGTAACAGCAATCCACAAATGTAAATGTACGTTAGGCAGTCTTCACCTGGCTACAGGATATAATTGTACTACCCACCAGGCAGGTTATATGCAGCGCACAAGCGTCACCTACTGTTCCATTTCTGGTATAGCTTTGCTGTTTTTAGAAGTTACATATTGTATTCTCTTGGAATAATAATAAAGTTGTTAGGAACCAGTGCATTCTGGGAGAACTCTCTAGAGGAAGCGAGTCAGCTTCCATTTTAAGAATCTACAGCAAGACAGTAAGGCATGTTTTCTTCAATCACTTGCCATTACCCCTCAGTGAGCTTAAAAAGCATATTCTTGTTATCCCATTCTGTGTTATAGAGCATTGTTTATTATGTGTAAAATTGTACTGATTGATGTTTATTTTATCAATTTATAGTTTCACCTGGCTTGTTCCAATAAATTTAAGATCAAAGAAATATGGTATCTGGAGTTTATGGAGCAGGATGGTTTAGCTCTCTGACCTAGAGACAGAACGATAATCACTCAACAGCATGTGAGGACAGGTGCCTGCTGCAACAAGTGACCTCATGACATGCAACGCTTTTAGCACAATTATTACCTGGTGTGACCCAAACAATCTTTCCATATTGGTAACATGACAACGGGTTTAATAGCACACTCCAGTATTGCAAGCGCCAGTGCAAATTCCCGGGGTTTGCTGCACATCTGGACAGCCTTAATCCAGTTGGATCTGCAGAGAGAACAGCCAGTCATGTTACATTCCACGCTTTACAGTCGCAGTTGGCCTGGATTTACAGCACTGCATACGTTACCTGTGAGAGGCCCAATTGGGATGCAGGAAAGGTGCCGGGATATTGTTCTCCAGCTGGACGATAGTCAGCCTCAGCGTGGATATGGTCAGTACCTTGGACCCGTGCACAGAGCCGTTCCACTTAAACTCTCCGTTGGGCGACATGCAGAACTTGTGGGCCAAATGCCTGCGCTTGTCGTGGTCCTCCCGGTGCTGGTGCTTGTTCAGTGCATACGAGTTGGTGGTGTACTGATTGTGATAAACACGGTACTTGCCCTCTTGTCCCAGTTTGAAATAGGTGCTGAGAATGCCCCTCATTACCACCTCCTTTCGGGTGCTCATCCGGGAGATCTCCCCTTGGGAATTCACCACCAGGACCTGTAGGAGCAAAATCATGGAAAATTAATAAAGTAACTAAAAGGTGACTTGGATTCCGCCCACTCTGCAGCAGTGGCCATGGAATAGGGCGCTGGATGGCATACAATGTCATGGCCCCGAAGACTACCTGCTAAAATCTAAGGTAATATCAGACGTCACTTAGATGTAAAATACTGCTGGGAAGAAAAAAAAAAACTAATTCACGATCTAGTTCCAGAACTCTACATTCATTCATCCTCCCTGTGTGGGCTACCGGTCTGCAAACTCTCAGACCAATACCGTACTAATGGGAGTGAATTTTACAGCTAAAGACCATTTGACAATACTGGAGAGAAAACGTACAGGCACCCAGAAATGGGTCCAAGGCTGCAGGAAGAAATGCA
Source organism: Lithobates septentrionalis (assembly GCA_037952835.1). Taxonomy (NCBI): domain Eukaryota; kingdom Metazoa; phylum Chordata; class Amphibia; order Anura; family Ranidae; genus Lithobates; species Lithobates septentrionalis. The sequence continues at coordinate 11,158 of JBBDGP010005191.1, read as the reverse complement.
AATTGTGTGCAATGTTATACCTTCATATAGTGACCCCGTGCTGCGCCCATGCAGGGTGCATTTTAATTCCCCCCAAGGAACTTTCCATCCCCAGCCATTCTGTTCAGCCAAAAGGTGAGCCCTGTGTAAATTATGAGGTTGATTTACCAAAACCAGAGAGTGCAAAATTTGAAGCAGCTGTGCACGGGATCCAATCAGCTTCTAACCTCAGCTTGTTCAATTAAGCTTTGACAATAAAACCTGGAAGCTGATTGGTTTCTACACAGAGCTGCACCAGATTTTGCACTGTCCGGTTTTAATAAATCAATCCCAATATGTCTCAGGAACCAAAGTTCATATTAATTATATGGATTTCCCAACCTGGTAGCATAACTGAGCGAGTCACATGCTCCCCCCCCCCCCCCACCAGGAAGTATTGAGTTTGGGCTTATTTACACAGGGCAGTAGTCTCCAAACTGCAGCCATGGGGCCGAATGTGGCCCTTTGCTTGCCTTTATCCAGGCCTTGGGGCACTTTTCTTCCCACTAATACAGGACACTATTCTTCCCACTGACACCAACAATGGGGCATAATTCCTGCTATGGACATCAATGAGATACTATTCCTTCCACCAGTACCAATGACGGGACGCTATTCCCTCCACCAGTACCAATGACGGGACGCTATTCCCTCCACCAGTACCTATGATGGGACACTATTCCTTCCACCAGTACCAATGTGGGACACACTTCCTTCCACCAGTACCAATGAAGGGACACTATTCCTTCCACCAGTACCAATGAAGGGACACTATTCCTTCCACCAGTACCAATGAAGGGACACTATTCCTTCCACCAGTACCAATGAAGGGACACTATTCCTTCCACCAGTACCAATGATTGGGCATTATTTCATCCATCAGTACATATAATGGGACATTATTCCTCCAAAGGATTCCAGTGATGGGACATTATGCCTTCCACCAGTACCAATGATGGGGCACTATTTCTCCCACTGACACCAATGATGGGGAACTATCCCTCCCACTGACACCAAAGATGCATTGTTTACTCCTGCTGATGCAAGGACTTTTTCTATTCCGAATGGCTACAGTCCGGCCCCCCTAAAGGCTGATTGACAGTAAACTGACCCATTGTTTATAAAGTTTGGAGACCCCTGACACAAGGCGTACACTGCCTTACGCCCATGTTTACCTGCACAGCATCCCTGTGCAGGAAGTCTCAGTGATGCCTATTGGGAAATAGCAACTATACAAACACAACCGCTGAATCCCAATACGACATCCATTTGGATGCGGGTCCCCCAACTCACACTGTCTGTGCTGAGGGAGCCACACCCACACCGCTGCCCTATACTGGGCCATATTCAATAAACATGAATGTGACTGCCTGTATGGGGATTCATGGAACACCTGTGCATTCCTGGGCAGGTAAGCACGGCTCTGCACAGACGTTGAGTATTGCACACCCTGTGGGAACGAAGCCTATTTCCTATTTCTGGTGCTGAACAGAGGAGCAGAGGAGCGAAGACAATATAAGTATATGCTGGGCTATAGAGGGATTAAAGCAAAGGAAGGGGTTTGCTTCAAATGGCTTAACCCAAATACAAAGTATAAACAAAATCCTATTAGGACCCCTCATAAAACACACAAACTTGATTACCTGGGGAAAAACAAGGACAAGGCCTGGCCTCTAACCCTCCTGCTCAGTTTATCATTTAATACAAAACCTCAGGTGCATATTAACCCCATAGAACTCAAAAACCGGGGCGCCTTCCAATCCCCTAAAACTCAAAATTAGTATCATTTATTCTACAATGATCATCATATCCTTGCAAGAGAAATTATTCAAATCACAAAAAAACAGAAAAATGTAAGATACATGATTTAGCCTAAGACGGCTCCCCTGATTCCCCGAGCCGAAGATGGAAAGGCAGAAGGTGGTAGAAGTAGTGAGAGTCACAGAACAGTCCGCAAACCTCAATTCTGGAAGGAATCCTCCACCGCCCCAGGAATTACCTCCAGACACCAGAAAACAGGGGATCAAAAAACTTAAAAAGATAGACTGAGTAGGCCTGATACAGCTGACACCAGAAAAGAACCGGAGGGGAGAGGGGGAGGGGAAGTCAGTCCAATAAGTGCAGCTGGATCAACATGGCCGACACAAAACACAAACCTCTCTGCCATCCTTATAAATCTTATTAGCTTCATGGGCTGCAGCAATGCACTGGTGATTCTTCAACAGACTTAACTTGCTGTCTGGATTCCGTAGTCTGGTCACCATCCTAGAGGGCGTCTTCCCGACTCCCGGGGTCTCGGCTGCCTCTGAAGGACCCTTGTCTAGTTTCACCTCCACAGGAGCTGGAGACAAAAGAGAAAAGAAAAAAAAACATTGAATAAAATAGGTGCTGAACACATAAAAACACTTCCAGCGCTTAAAATGAGAATTAGGACATCAAAGACACATTACATGTCGTGCCCCATGTTTCCCAAGGATAACTATTCATACAGTGCATCTGGAAAGTATTCACATCGCTTCATTTCCACATTTTGTTATGTTACAGTCCTATTCCAAAATGGATTAAATTATTTTCCTCAAAATTCTACAAACAATCCCCCATAATGACAACGTAAAAGAAGTTTGTTTGAAATATTTACAAATGTAATAAAAATAAAAAATAAAAAAAGGAAAAAAATCCCATGTACAGAAGTATCACAGGCTCCTCCCATGTACAGAAGTATCACAGGCTCCTCCCATGTACAGAAGTATCACAGGCTCCTCCCATGTACAGAAGTATCACAGGCTCCTCCCATGTACAGAAGTATCGCAGGCTCCTCCCATGTACAGAAGTATCGCAGGCTCCTCCCATAGACAGAAGTATCGCAGGCTCCTCCCATGTACAGAAGTATCGCAGGCTCCTCCCATGTACAGAAGTATCGCAGGCTCCTCCCATGTACAGAAGTATCGCAGGCTCCTCCCATGTACAGAAGTATCGCAGGCTCCTCCCATGTACAGAAGTATCGCAGGCTCCTCCCATGTACAGAAGTATCGCAGGCTCCTCCCATGTACAGAAGTATCGCAGGCTCCTCCCATGTACAGAAGTATCGCAGGCTCCTCCCATGTACAGAAGTATCACAGGCTCCTCCCATGTACAGAAGTATCACAGGCTCCTCCCATGTACAGAAGTATCACAGGCTCCTCCCATGTACAGAAGTATCACAGGCTCCTCCCATGTACAGAAGTATCACAGGCTCCTCCCATGTACAGAAGTATCACAGGCTCCTCCCATGTACAGAAGTATCACAGGCTCCTCCCATGTACAGAAGTATCACAGGCTCCTCCCATGTACAGAAGTATCACAGGCTCCTCCCATGTACAGAAGTATCGCAGGCTCCTCCCATGTACAGAAGTATCGCAGGCTCCTCCCATGTACAGAAGTATCGCAGGCTCCTCCCATGTACAGAAGTATCGCAGGCTCCTCCCATGTACAGAAGTATCGCAGGCTCCTCCCATGTACAGAAGTATCGCAGGCTCCTCCCATGTACAGAAGTATCGCAGGCTCCTCCCATGTACAGAAGTATCGCAGGCTCCTCCCATGTACAGAAGTATCGCAGGCTCCTCCCATGTACAGAAGTATCGCAGGCTCCTCCCATGTACAGAAGTATCGCAGGCTCCTCCCATGTACAGAAGTATCGCAGGCTCCTCCCATGTACAGAAGTATCGCAGGCTCCTCCCATGTACAGAAGTATCGCAGGCTCCTCCCATGTACAGAAGTATCGCAGGCTCCTCCCATGTACAGAAGTATCGCAGGCTCCTCCCATGTACAGAAGTATCGCAGGCTCCTCCCATAGACAGAAGTATCGCAGGCTCCTCCCATAGACAGAAGTATCGCAGGCTCCTCCCATGTACAGAAGTATCGCAGGCTCCTCCCATGTACAGAAGTATCACAGGCTCCTCCCATGTACAGAAGTATCACAGGCTCCTCCCATGTACAGAAGTATCACAGGCTCCTCCCATGTACAGAAGTATCACAGGCTCCTCCCATGTACAGAAGTATCACAGGCTCCTCCCATGTACAGAAGTATCACAGGCTCCTCCCATGTACAGAAGTATCACAGGCTCCTCCCATGTACAGAAGTATCACAGGCTCCTCCCATGTACAGAAGTATCACAGGCTCCTCCCATGTACAGAAGTATCGCAGGCTCCTCCCATAGACAGAAGTATCGCAGGCTCCTCCCATAGACAGAAGTATTGCAGGCTCCTCCCATGTACAGAAGTATCACAGGCTCCTCCCATGTACAGAAGTATCACAGGCTCCTCCCATGTACAGAAGTATCACAGGCTCCTCCCATGTACAGAAGTATCGCAGGCTCCTCCCATAGACAGAAGTATCGCAGGCCCCTTCCATGTACAGAAGTATCGCAGGCCCCTCCCATGTACAGAAGTATCACAGGCTCCTCCCATGTACAGAAGTATCACAGGCTCCTCCCATGTACAGAAGTATCACAGGCTCCTCCCATGTACAGAAGTATCACAGGCTCCTCCCATGTACAGAAGTATCACAGGCTCCTCCCATAGACAGAAGTATCGCAGGCCCCTTCCATGTACAGAAGTATCGCAGGCCCCTCCCATAGACAGAAGTATCACAGGCTCCTCCCATGGACAGAAGTATCACAGGCCCCTCCCATGTACAGAAGTATCGCAGGCCCCTCCCATGTACAGAAGTATCACAGGCTCCTCCCATGTACAGAAGTATCACAGGCTCCTCCCATGTACAGTCAGGAATCCACAGGTGCAGAATTACCACAGTAACAAATAGGGGATCTCAGCATGCAGCAGAGACTTGCAATCCCAGCCTTGCACAGTATATGCTCACCTGCATCCTCCGGCTTTGAGACCGGCGGCTGAGTCTCCTTCTGTTGGTCAGACGTCGAGGTCTTGTCATCACTGCTAGGCTGGGACGCAGGAGGTACACTAGTGCCAGAGGAGGCTTCGGCAGCTTCTAGTTAATAGAGAAAATGTTCAGCTTGTGAAAATGTTCACCCGATTCCACCTGTTACGTAAAGTGGAGTTCCACCCAAAAATGGAACCTATGCTTTAAGTGCTGGTGACCACCTGACATGCAACATTTGGCATGTTATTTTTTTGGGGGAGGAGCGGGTACCCTATTTTTATGAGCCACCCAGCTCCCACTTCTTCCTCTGGCTCCACGGCACCGGAAGGAAGAACACCTCTCTCCCATCCCTCCCTGCAATCTTCTGGGATACGTCACAAGTCCCAGAAGATTGCCCGGCCATTCACATTGTGTGCCCGGCAGCGAAGCCACAGCCGAGCGCCCACAGTTAGAATGTCGGCGCCTCGGAGAGGAGGGCGGCTTCATACGACCGCATTGCTGGACCGTGGGACAGGTGAGTGTCTGATTATTAAAAGTCAGCAGCTGCACTTTTTGTAGCTGCTGACTTTTAAATGGGTGGAACTCCACTATAACTACTACCATTTGGTTGGAGCAAGCTTTTAAAAAGTCTTCCAACGTTGCTGTGCTGAAGTGTGTAAGGACTGGATAGATGGATCAAGACAAGGATGTTAAGGAGTAGATAGGTGGATCAGGACAGGGATGTTATGGAGTGGATAGAAGGATCAGGACAGGGATGTTATGGAGTGAATAGGTGGATCAGGACAGGGATGTTATGGAGTGGATAGGTGGATCAGGACAGGGATGTTATGGAGTGGATAGATGGATCAGGACAGGAATGTTATGGAGTGGATAGGTGGATCAGGACAGGGATGTTATGGAGTGGATAGATGGATCAGGACAGGAATGTTATGGAGTGGATAGGTGGATCAGGACAGGGATGTTGTTATGGAGTGGATAGGTGGATCAGGACAGGGATGTTATGGAGTGGATAGGTGGATCAGGACAGGGATGTTATGGAGTGGATAGGTGGATCAGGACAGGGATGTTATGGAGTGGATAGGTGGATCAGGACAGGGATGTTATGGAGTGGATAGATGGATCAGGACAGGAATGTTATGGAGTGGATAGGTGGATCAGGACAGGGATGTTGTTATGGAGTGGATAGGTGGATCAGGACAGGGATGTTATGGAGTGGATAGGTGGATCAGGACAGGAATGTTATGGAGTGGATAGATGGATCAAGACAGGGATGTTATGGAGTGGATAGGTGGATCAGGACAGGGATGTTATGGAGTGGATAGGTGGATCAGGACAGGGATGTTATGGAGTGGACAGAAGGATCAGGACAGGGATGTTGTTATGGAGTGGATAGATGGATCAGGACAGGGATGTTATGGAGTGGATAGGTGGATCAGGACAGGGATGTTATGCAGTGGATAGGTGGATCAGGACAGGGATGTTATGGAGTGGATAGGTGGATCAGGACAGGGATGTTATGGAGTGGATAGGTGGATCAGGACAGGGATGTTATGGAGTGGATAGGTGGATCAGGACAGGGATGTTATGGAGTGGATAGGTGGATCAGGACAGGGATGTTATGGAGTGGATAGGTGGATCAGGACAGGGATGTTATGGAGTGGATAGGTGGATCAGGACAGGGATGTTATGGAGTGGATAGGTGGATCAGGACAGGGATGTTATGGAGTGGATAGGTGGATCAGGACAGGGATGTTATGGAGTGGATAGGTGGATCAGGACAGGGATGTTATGGAGTGGATAGGTGGATCAGGACAGGGATGTTATGGAGTGGATAGGTGGATCAGGACAGGGATGTTATGGAGTGGATAGGTGGATCAGGACAGGGATGTTATGGAGTGGATAGGTGGATCAGGACAGGGATGTTATGGAGTGGATAGGTGGATCAGGACAGGGATGTTATGGAGTGGATAGATGATCAGGACAGGGATGTTATGGAGTGGATAGATGGATCAGGACAGGGATGTTGTGGAGTGGATAGAAGGATCAGGACAGGGATGTTGTTATGGAGTGGATAGATGGATCAGGACAGGGATGTTATGGAGTGGATAGGTGGATCAGGACAGGGATGTTATGCAGTGGATAGGTGGATCAGGACAGGGATGTTATGGAGTGGATAGGTGGATCAGGACAGGGATGTTATGGAGTGGATAGGTGGATCAGGACAGGGATGTTATGGAGTGGATAGGTGGATCAGGACAGGGATGTTATGGAGTGGATAGGTGGATCAGGACAGGGATGTTATGGAGTGGATAGGTGGATCAGGACAGGGATGTTATGGAGTGGATAGGTGGATCAGGACAGGGATGTTATGGAGTGGATAGGTGGATCAGGACAGGGATGTTATGGAGTGGATAGGTGGATCAGGACAGGGATGTTATGGAGTGGATAGGTGGATCAGGACAGGGATGTTATGGAGTGGATAGGTGGATCAGGACAGGGATGTTATGGAGTGGATAGGTGGATCAGGACAGGGATGTTATGGAGTGGATAGATGGATCAGGACAGGAATGTTATGGAGTGGATAGGTGGATCAGGACAGGGATGTTATGGAGTGGATAGGTGGATCAGGACAGGGATGTTATGGAGTGGATAGGTGGATCAGGACAGGGATGTTATGGAGTGGATAGGTGGATCAGGACAGGGATGTTATGGAGTGGATAGGTGGATCAGGACAGGGATGTTATGGAGTGGATAGATGGATCAGGACAGGAATGTTATTGAGTGGATAGGTGGATCAGGACAGGGATGTTGTTATGGAATGGATAGATGGATCAGGACAGGAATGTTATGGAGTGGATAGGTGGATCAGGACAGGGATGTTATGGAGTGGATAGGTGGATCAGGACAGGGATGTTATGGAGTGGATAGGTGGATCAGGACAGGGATGTTATGGAGTGGATAGATGGATCAGGACAGGGATGTTGTTATGGAGTGGATAGATGGATCAGGACAGGGATGTTGTTATGGAGTGGATAGATGGATCAGGACAGGGATGTTGTTATGGAGTGGATAGATGGATCAGGACAGGAATGTTATGGAGTGGATAGGTGGATCAGGACAGGGATGTTATGGAGTGGATAGGTGGATCAGGACAGGGATGTTATGGAGTGGATAGATGGATCAGGACAGGGATGTTATGGAGTGGATAGGTGGATCAGGACAGGGATGTTATGGAGTGGATAGGTGGATCAGGACAGGGATGTTATGGAGTGGATAGAAGGATCAGGACAGGGATGTTATGGAGTGGATAGGTGGATCAGGACAGGGATGTTATGGAGTGGATAGAAGGATCAGGACAGGGATGTTATGGAGTGGATAGAAGGATCAGGACAGGGATGTCATGGAGTGGATAGGTGGATCAGGACAGGGATGTTATGGAGTGGATAGGTGGATCAGGACAGGAATGTTATGGAGTGGATAGGTGGATCAGGACAGGGATGTTATGGAGTGGATAGGTGGATCAGGACAGGGATGTTGTTATGGAGTGGATAGGTGGATCAGGACAGGGATGTTATGGAGTGGATAGGTGGATCAGGACAGGGATGTTATGGAGTGGATAGGTGGATCAGGACAGGGATGTTATGGAGTGGATAGGTGGATCAGGACAGGGATGTTATGGAGTGGATAAGGACAGGGATGTTATGGAGTGGATAGGTGGATCAGGACAGGGATGTTATGGAGTGGATAGGTGGATCAGGACAGGGATGTTATGGAGTGGATAGATGGATCAGGACAGGGATGTTATGGAGTGGATAGGTGGATCAGGACAGGGATGTTATGGAGTGGATAGATGGATCAGGACAGGGATGTTATGGAGTGGATAGGTGGATCAGGACAGGGATGTTATGGAGTGGATAGGTGGATCAGGACAGGGATGTTATGGAGTGGATAGGTGGATCAGGACAGGGATGTTATGGAGTGGATAGAAGGATCAGGACAGGGATGTTATGGAGTGGATAGATGGATCAGGACAGGGATGTTATGGAGTGGATAGGTGGATCAGGACAGGGATGTTATGGAGTGGATAGGTGGATCAGGACAGGGATGTTATGGAGTGGATAGAAGGATCAGGACAGGGATGTTATGGAGTGGATAGGTGGATCAGGACAGGGATGTTATGGAGTGGATAGGTGGATCAGGACAGGGATGTTATGGAGTGGATAGGTGGATCAGGACAGGGATGTTATGGAGTGGATAGGTGGATCAGGACAGGGATGTTATGGAGTGGATAGGTGGATCAGGACAGGGATGTTATGGAGTGGATAAGGACAGGAATGTTATGGAGTGGATAGGTGGATCAGGACAGGGATGTTATGGAGTGGATAGGTGGATCAGGACAGGGATGTTATGGAGTGGATAGGTGGATCAGGACAGGGATGTTATGGAGTGGATAGGTGGATCAGGACAGGGATGTTATGGAGTGGATAGGTGGATCAGGACAGGGATGTTATGGAGTGGATAGGTGGATCAGGACAGGGATGTTATGGAGTGGATAGGTGGATCAGGACAGGGATGTTGTTATGGAGTGGATAGGTGGATCAGGACAGGGATGTTATGGAGTGGATAGGTGGATCAGGACAGGGATGTTATGGAGTGGATAAGGACAGGGATGTTATGGAGTGGATAGGTGGATCAGGACAGGGATGTTATGGAGTGGATAGGTGGATCAGGACAGGGATGTTATGGAGTGGATAGATGGATCAGGACAGGGATGTTATGGAGTGGATAGGTGGATCAGGACAGGGATGTTGTTATGGAGTGGATAGGTGGATCAGGACAGGGATGTTATGGAGTGGATAGGTGGATCAGGACAGGGATGTTGTTATGGAGTGGATAGGTGGATCAGGACAGGGATGTTATGGAGTGGATAAGGACAGGGATGTTATGGAGTGGATAGGTGGATCAGGACAGGGATGTTATGGAGTGGATAAGGACAGGGATGTTATGGAGTGGATAGGTGGATCAGGACAGGGATGTTATGGAGTGGATAGATGGATCAGGACAGGGATGTTACCCAAGGCAGTAGTGGAGGATGAAGAGGCTGATGCTGGGTCAGTGCTGTTTTCTGAAGCTTTGCTGCTCTGTGCAGTCTTGTCTTCAGCATCCTTAACGGGGGTCTCTGAGGTTTTGCTGCCATTGGTGGATGAAGGGGGCTCCATGCTGCTTTTTTCATCGACTGTCTCTGTATTAACAAAAACAATAGTAAGCATTAGCGTAAAGTTCAAGAAGACTCTCTGCCGCCAATATTTAAAACAAGCTTACTACACACAAAAGGTTCACTAACCGGACTTGTACTTCGGGACAGCACACTTCATACACTGGATGGGACACCTTCTCACCTTCTTTATGAACTCAGAGGAACTTCATACATGTAAACACATGGGACAAAAACTACTAGACCTGGAGAGTCCAAAATCTGGTGCAGCTCCACATAGTAACCAACCAGCTTCCAGGTTTTATTGTCAAAGCTTAAAGTGATATTAAAGGCCGTTTTTTTTTTTTAAACCACTTCAGCCAGAAGATCTTACCCCCTTCCTGACCAGTTTTTACAATTTGGCACTGCGTCGCTTTAAATGACAATTGCGCAGACGTTCGACCCAAACAAAATTTGCGTCCTTTTTTCCCCCATAAATAGAGCTTTCTTTTGGTGGTATTTGATCACCTCTGCGGTTTTTTTTTTTTTTTTTACTTTTTGCTATAATAAATATCCCAAACTTTAAAAAAAAAATTTCTTCATCAGTTTAGGCAAATATGTATTCTTCTACATATTTTTGGTAAAAAAAAAAAAAAAAAAAAAAAAAATCGCAATAAGCGTATATTGATTGGTTTGTGCAAAAGTTATAGTATCTACAAACTATGTGAAAGATTAATGGCAGTTTTATTATTATTTTTTACTAGTAATGGCGGTGATGTGTGATTTTTAGTAGTACTGTGACATTGCTACAGACAGATCAGAGACTTGACACTTTTTTGGGACCATTGGCATTTATACAGGAATCAGTGCTATAAAAAATGCAGATTACTGTGTAAATGTCACTGGCAGGGAAGGGGTTAACACTAGAGGCGGATGAAGGGGTTGTGTGTTCCCTCATTGTGTTCTAACTGTGGGGGGGATGGGACTGACTAGGAAAGGTGACATATCGTGCCCGCCAGCCATGCACATCGGATCGCCCGCCGTGCAGCATGCACGCCCTCTGATGGCCA
>JBBDGP010005190.1:0-90469 GCA_037952835.1 Lithobates septentrionalis | reverse complement strand
AAGTATGACATGTTTGTTATTTAAAAAATACAAACCTTTACAACCCCTTTAAGCACCCGATTACATTATTGCGCTTTAAAGTGATACAAGGAACGCACCACTATACAGTTTCCATTGTCCCTTCCGTTTATGTATGTGGATGATGGCACTGAAATAATATTAATAAAAGAAAATAAATCCAAGTACCCTGTTCATATTTGATATCCAGCTGTCACATAACCCAGCGCTCTCCCAGCCTGCCTGCAGGGAAACATAAGCAGGAGGAGCTCCTGTCCTCAGGACCCACCAACAGGGAGATGTTTCTACACACAGCAGCGAGGAGCGTGCGTATATTTCACAAGCTGACCATTAGCGTCCAGATCAGTGGTTCTCAACTCCTCAGGACCCACTAACAGGCCAGATTATAAGTATTACCTTGGGGGGGAGATGCAGACTAGAATACTGCTAATCACTGAGCAGCAAATGATATCACCTGTGAATTTAAATGAATATGACTTTTTGGCCATTATCGGCCAATAAGCTGCTTTCACAATGAGCAGTTTTTGAAGCGCTTTTGCGTTAAACAAAAAAAAAAAAAAAAAAAAAGAAAAATGCATCCCTTTAAAAATTCTATGCATGTCTTCACACTGGACTGTTACACTTCCATTGTGGTGCTGCTTGCTGCCTTTTTTGGGCAGTAAAAGAAAAAAAAAATAAAACAGGACAGGTAGATCCGGACAGCCCGTGTGTGAAAGGGGCGTAAAAAAGGTGAAATTAGCTTTACCAAGCCTTGGTCCATAGCCGTCTCTCTCTCTCTTTTTTTCACCGCGCCGGTCCTGAGGCGCTGCAGGCATAAGTTTTTAGGCGAGGCCGGGGCTTCAGCCTAGTCCGCGGCTTCGGCCGGATGCCGCGGACTAGGCTGAAGCCGCGGCCTCGCCAAAAAAAAAAAAAAAAACACCCCAACACCTCGATTCGAATATCGAGTTTTTTTTTTTTTTTTTTAAGAGAATCTCCCAGCCCTACATCCGATACAACCCACAGCACAAAGGCAATACCCACCGACAGCATGACAACACAACTACCTAATGCACCTTTATGTAGACACAGATCTAAGGCTGCAATTTTTTGCTCATTTATAAAACATGCAAGAAAATTAATAAATACAACCGCATGCTACACTTGCAGTGCCCTTCATTGTAATGGAATTTTCTATGCAACACCAAAGTTAAAGCACACAAAAGCTCAAAAAAGCTACTTTGCCAGGTTTGTAACATATGAGCTAGCCCACTTAAAGGGGTTATAAAGTCAGGTTTGTTGTCTTAGACCCCTTTCACACTGTGCCGCCCCAGGCGTTAGCGGTTTTAGCGGCGCTATTCGGCCGCTAGTGGGGCAGTTTTAACCCTCGTTAGCGGTTGAAAAGGGGTTAAATCCGCCCGCAAAACAGCGCCACGGCTGCGTTTTGCTGGCGGTATAGCAGCGCTGCCCCCATTGATTTCAGTGGGGAGGAGCAGCGAGTTCACCGCTCCAAAGAAGCTGCTGGCAGGACTTTTTCTGACGCCCTGCCAGCGCACGCTCCAGTGTGAAAGCCCTCAGGCTTTCACACTGGAGTGAATGGAGCCGCTTCTTCAGGGTGCTTTGCAGGCGCTATTTTTAACGCTATAGCGCCTCAGTGTGAAAGGGGTCTTAACGCATTCAGATAAAAAGCCTTATATATGATATATGTGTGCGCGCATCAGCCCCTCTCAGCACGCACCCCTCCCCCCCCACCCAACAACACTTACCTGAGGTCCCTCTGGCCACGAGTGTCTCAGCCATCCGGGACTCTTCCTCCTGATTGGCTGAGACACAGCAGCGGCACCACTAGAATCAATTAAAGTCAGCCAGCCAATCAGGAGAGAGGGGGCAGGGCTGCATCTCTGAATGGACACACAGAGCTGTGACTAGGCTTGGGTGCTCCCATAGCAAGTGGTTTGCTGTGGGGGCACTGAACAGGAGGGAGGGGCCAGGAGCACAGAAGAGGGACCAGAGAAGAGGAGGATCCGGGCTGCTCTGTGCAAATCCACTGCACAGAGCAGGCAAGTATAAGTATTTTTTTTTCCCCCCTCCTATAAAAATAATAAAGACAAGACTTTACAATCACTTTAAATAAATAAGCTGCCTTGTGTGTAGCAACAATTAAACCACTTCAATCCCACTGTCTGTGAGAATGGACGCAGCCGCAGGGTTGGGGAACGAGCATGCACAAGTGTTCCCATGGGAAGTGGCTTCCTATAGGGGGGGGGCTATGGACAGAGGAGGGTCCAGAAGTGCCGGCAGGGGACCCGAGAAGAGGAGGCTTGTGACCGCTTTGCACAGAGCAGGCAAGTATTTTTTTTTTTTTTTTTTTTTTTTTAAAAATGGTACCTTTACAAATCGTTTTAACTTTTGCATTGGGGACACAGTCCTACAGCAAGGAATTTTCTCTTTGCACGGAGTTGGGCATTTAAAAAAAAAAAAAAAAAATGATAAACACCTACAGTATATCCCTTTGAAAAGTTCTGCTGCTCTATTAATACATAGAAATATATCCAACATGTCAAGTGTGTCAAAGCTTCACATTTACACCCTGTATACAAAAATCAACAGCGGTGTCAGGAAAGTCCCCCCCGGCACTAAAGCCCCCCCCCCAACCTAATCACACCATAGATACAGTGACCGAGTACAGAAAGTAATAAAAGAAAAACCACATGGGATGACTGAGAAGTCCATTGCAGGGAAACGAGGTCCCAAAATGAACATAGAATAATATCGTGCTATATTGCCGAAGTGTCCATGGAGAAGAGCACATCAACAATATTAACGCCTCAATGGCAGGAGGAACTCTTTACAACCAAAGGGTGAGCTTTACTCCAACATGCTGCACTTGGACCCCATACACACTATTAGATTATCTGCAGACTTGTGTCTTTAGGATTTACCAAAACCATGTAGTGCAAGGGCCTGCCTGATTGCATACAAAATTGAAACTCTTAAGGTCTGACCTTCATATTATGCGGCTTTGGTAAATCTGAAGACAAAAATCTGCAGAAAATCTAATTGTGTGTGTATGGGGGGTCTTAGGCGTAACTGGGCAGCCAATGTTTCTGTGCTGAGAGCGTGCTCACCGAGCGTTCCGAGCTATGAAAGACATTGATTGGTCCCTTGCTAATGGTCAGTAGCCAGTGGGACCGCCTCCTAAACATGTGATCGATAATCACAGTGGTCACTTAACTGGCTGTTCAATTCCCCCCCCCCCCCCAACCACACTTCTTACCACTTGCTGACCAGGCCTTTTCCAGAACTTTGTTTACAAGTAGACTAATTTTTTGTTTTTAGCAGAGACCCTAGAAAATAAAATAGCAGTTGTTAAAATATTCTGTCATGCGGTATTAGTGAAGCACTAGTGAAGCAAAAAAAAAAAAAAAAAAAAAACACACACACAATAGTTACCCTAATTTTTTGCATGACACGAAAGACGTTATGCTGAACAGATAACCAACATGTCACGCTCTAAAGTTGTACACACTTGTGGAAAAGGTGTGTACAATTGTAAGGTCTTGCGCTAGAACTATTGCGGCGATTCCTCACATGTGTGGTTTGAACGCCAGTTACATATATGTGGGAGCGACTTGCGTATGTGTTCGCTTCTGTGCACGAGCACGGAGGGATTGGGCGCTTTAAAATTTATTACTTTTACACTGTGCCTTTATTATTTTTTTCTTTCACTTTTATTCCTATTACAAAGAATGTAAACATACCTTGTAATAGAAATAAGCATGACAGGTCCTCTATTCTTTTTGGACTTTTACCTTTAAAAGCACAAAAAAAAAAACAAAAAAAAAAAAAAAAAAAAAAAACCACACACCACATTTTGACTTACAGGAAGAAAATAAAAAATCTCTTGTTTGTGACGTTTGAGGTTGAGATGGTCCTCCAAGGGCAGAGAGAAGAGTCCCTCACTCAACTTCCTTCCTAGCAAACAGCATCAGATCACTCTCTCTCTAAATTTTGTAAATAGTCATTTTTCTCCTTCACTGATGCGCGCAGATGAGGCGGCAATGATGGGCAAGAATAGGCAGCACTAAAGGGCAGCAAAGACTGGCATCACTGCTGGGCCAGCACGGATGGTCAGTGCCCCCCCCCCCTCCCCAATTACCTGTACAAGTCTCCCCTGCAAGGAGAAGCTGCTGATCAGCTCTTCTCTCCTCACACCTGGTCGGTGCAAGGTGAGGAGAGACAATTACCAGCACTTCTGTTTACATGTGACTGGCTGTGGACACAGCCGATCACTAGGGGTGCAACGGATCAAAAAACTCACGGTTCGGATCAAAAAAAAAAAAATAAATAAAAATCTCCCCCACTGTAATATCCACAATCTCCCTATTGGCAGGGTGTGGCAGAGTATGGCAGGGTATTGACGGGTATATTGGCAGGGCATTGCAGAGTATTGGCAGGGCATTGCAGAGTATTGGCACTGCTGCCATCCGATCTCTCCCCTCCACTGTACAGATCAGTACACAGAGGGGAGAGAGGAACTGGCGTCATGACATGACGCCGGTTTGTTACAAGTGATCGCTCCGTCATTTGACGGAGCGATCACGTGCTAAACAGCCGCTGGGTGTACCAAGATGGCCGCCGCTCCGGAGCTAGGCCGAAGCCGCGGCCTTTCCTATGGCTGAGGCCAGAGCGCTCCGCAGATCGCGGGTGTCCCGTACGGATCAACCTCCGCAGATCGATGACGATCCGTTGCACCCCTACCGATCACATGGGTAAAGAATCACAGGATCGCACAAGAGCAGGGAGACTGGGGCGACTTCATATGATGTTGCCCCAGAATGAGAGGGGATCCCACCTGCTGTCATTTTACTATACGGCAGGAGGGAGGTGGTTAAAGTGGTTCTACATTTAGAAGTTTTTCATCCTAAAGCGGACCTTCATTCATTTTTTCAACTTTCCATCTATTAAATATTCTGCCCTTGTTGTTGTTTCAACTTTGGATAGTAAAACTTTTTTGTTCTGACAGTAAATACCTTATACAGCCCACTTCCTGTTTCTTGTCTGGTCATTAGCCTAGGCTTATGACATCATGCACAGCTCTCTCACTCCTGAGAGTTTGTCAGGAAGGGAGGGGGATGAGTAATAAGAGGGCCAATCAGAGCTGGAGGTGTGCCTGTAAATCCAGGAAGTGAACAGGCAGCAGCTTCAGCTGCCCACACTTAAAATGGCTACAGCCAGACTCAGTGGAGGGAGATTTCTGCAACATAATTGGCAAGTACAGAATCACAGTATATATAAAATATGCAAAGTGGTTGGAGGGAAGCTTCAGAATGCAAAAGATCTTTTTTTTTTTTTACAAATTATGTGAGCAGACTGCAGTCCCTCTTTAATGCATTAAGATAAAGTCTTCTGTGTGCAGCAGCCCCCCCCCCCCATACTTATCTGAGCCACATCCCGATTCAGCGATGTTGCGTGACTTGGCTTCCTGAGCCAATGAGGAGAGAGCTGGGGCGGGGCAGAGTGTCTGACTTGACACAGAGCTGTGGCTCTGCTACCCCCCCGTAGCAAGCAGCTTGCTGTGGGGGTGCACTAAACAGGAGGGAGGGGCCAGGATCACAGAAGAGGGACCCCAGAAGAGGAGGATCTGGGATCCTGCAGCTGGTCATAGGAGGTGAGGAAAGACCAGATTGAAGAATCGCCGAGAAAACATGTCAGCCCCCTCGGTGGTGACCCGGCGCTACTGCTGCAGGGGCTTCGTTCTATGGCAAGTATTTCACAATATGCTAGTACGCGATGCATACTAGCACACCATGCTATTGTTTTGCAGGTTTTTTTCCCTCAGCAGTTTACTACCGCTTTAAGGCTTTAGAACAACTTTAAAGCGGAGTTCCAGACAAAAATGGAACTTCCACTTTTCGGAACCCTCCCCCCCCTCCGGTGTCACATTTGGCACCTTTCAGGGGGGAGGGGGGGGGGGGGGGGGTGCAGATACCTGGCTAAGACAGGTATTTGCACCCACTTCCGGCATAGACTCCCATGGGAGTCTCTGCCTCTTCCTGTCCCTCCGCGCTGTCTGCTGGGAACACACAGCTCCCAGGAGAGAGCGGGGACCAGTTACGACTCGCAGCGCGACTTGCGCATGCGCAGTAGGGAACCGGGAAGTGAAGCCGCAACGCTTCACTTCCTGATTCCCTCACCTAGGAGGATGGCGGCGGCAGCTGCCGAGAACCGAGCGGGTTCTCGGCGTCGGCTGCCGACATCGCTGGACCCTGGGACAGGTAAGTGGCCATTTATTAAAAGTCAGCAGCTGCAGTATTTGTAGCTGCTGGCTTTTAATATTTTTTTTTTTTTTTTGCGGTTTGGGTGGACTCCCTCTTTAAATACTGTAGTTGTTGCCATTCCACAAACGTGTGCAATTTTAAAGCGCGACAGATTTGGTATTTTCTCTATCGCTTTTTTTTTTTTTGCATCAAAAGTATTTCCCCCCCCAAAACAAATTATAGAAACGAATCGGCTTCTAAACTCAGCTTATGCAATTAAGCTTTGGCAATAAAACCTGGAAGCCGATTGGTTCCTATGCAGAACTAATTTTGCCCTCTATAGCTTTAGTAAATAAACCCCAAAGTGTCAGTAAAAGCCTGGACTGTAAGTGTTCCAAGGGGTTGTAAGGCTACTTTCACACTGTAGCCGCTTCACTTTGTCGTTTCAGCAGCGATTTTCGGACGCTAGTGGGGTGCTTTTCACTCGTTTTCAGGCGTTAGATGCCATTTCAAGTTTTTTCTTTGTTTTTTTCTTTTTACCTTCATGCGTTGTGTGAAGATAAAGAACCTGTATGCAGCAACACACACACACACACACACACACAACTCACTCTTTAGCTGAGCTCCCTCCAATCCAGGAATGTTCATGATAGCGTCAGCTGTATGAGGACTCTCCTTCCTCATTGGCTGAGACAACAGCAGGAATCCACAGGCTCCCACTGCCATCAATCACAGCCAGTGAGGAGAGCGGCTCTGTGTGTGTCTTATAGAAGCAAGGAGCAGTGGCTCAGGGGTTAGCATGCAGCGGTGCCCCCAGGACAAGCTGCTCTGTGAGAAAACAATTACACAGAGCAGGCAAGTATAACATGTTTGTCAAAAAAAAAAAAAGTGTCAAATAAAAAAAATATATATTTTGAGATCAGCACATAACTTTTTTTTTTTGGGGGGGGGGGGGGGGGGGTTCTGCTTGAAGAGATAAAGCAAAGTACAATTAAATGCGGCACTGTCCGTGTTTTTATATCAGGAGCAAACTGAGCCTCTCATGCCCCCCCCCCCCCCCCCCGGCAGTGCCCGAGTGTTCAGTCCGCCCCTAAGAATACATGTGCGTGTACCGTGTTTCCCCGAATATAAGACCTACCCCCAAAATAAGACCTAGCGTTTTATTTTCCAGGAGGGCTGCAATATAAGCCCTATCCCGAAAGTAAGCCCTAGCTTAAAATGCTTGAAAAATCCTATAATCCACACTATTACAGTAGTATATCATTTACAATGTGTGCGTTTCTGTAATAAAAGAGAGCTCTGGCGGGGTCACAGAAGTGCGGAGCTATAATCAAGGTATTTGGCACATTTTATATTACAGAAACACACATTGTACATTATATAATACTGTAATAGAGTGGATTATAGGATTTTACAAGCATTTTAACTTGGTTTACACTGGAGATTCCTGTCAGGCAGGGAGAGAGAGGGGGAGAGAAGACAGCCCATTACATGGTAAAAAACCTACTCCGAAAATAAGATCCTACTGTATCTTTTGTTGCCAAAATTAATATGAGACCCGGGCTTATTTTTGGGGAAACATACATACATATATATCCCAGTGATTGGTGTACGGGGGGTGCATTCACTTAGTGGGAGGAGTTTACTAAGACTGGAAACCAATCTACTGCCATCTTCTATTTGGAACAAGTGAAGGACAGAAGCTGATTGGTTAGTAGTCAGAGCAGCTCCAGAAGTAGCAAGTTCTCTCCCCCATTGGGTGCCATTATTTGCCTCCCCCAATGTTCTCATCAATGTGCCCCAATGGGGTAGTCACTGTGCAAACTGTTGGTGTTATCTAAATCCTGTATAATAACAATAATAGTCACAGTGCTGGATTTTCGAGCCCCCCGGGGTAGTCAGTGTGGGGTGTAAAAACCCTAAAAGGAGTGAAACATGTTAGGGGTGTGAGGTAGGGTTGCCACCTCATCCCTTTAAACCCCAACACACATTAATTACACAGGTTCTGTGGCTGATTAAGGTGGTAATTAAACGCACTTGGTGCCTTATCTGCATTTAATTAGCCTCAGAACCTGTGCAATTAATGTGTTCGGGTTTAAAAGGATGAGCTGGCAACTCCAGTGTGAGGAGGGGAGTCTTCTGTACATATAGACACTACATTGGCGCGAGATAGAGATAGATAGAGAGGAGTACATTGGGCTCCATATATATAGAGAGAGGAGTACATTGGGATAGAGAATATATATATATATATATATATATATATATATATATATATATATATATATATATATATATATATATAGATAGATAGATAGAGAGAGAGAGAGTACATTGGGCTCCATGTATATAGAGAGTACATTGGGCTCCATGTATATAGAGAGTACATTGGGCTCCGTGTATATAGAGAGTACATTGGGCTCCATGTATATAGAGAGTACATTGGGCTCCATGTATATAGAGAGTACATTGATCTCCATGTATATAGAGAGTACATTGATCTCCATGTATATAGAGAGTACATTGGGCTCCGTGTATATAGAGAGTACATTGGGCTCCGTGTATATAGAGAGTACATTGGGCTCCATGTATATAGAGAGTACATTGGGCTCCATGTATATAGAGAGTACATTGATCTCCATGTATATAGAGAGTACATTGATCTCCATGTATATAGAGAGTACATTGATCTCCATGTATATAGAGAGTACATTGATCTCCATGTATATAGAGAGTACATTGGGCTCCATGTATATAGAGAGTACATTGGGCTCCATGTATATAGAGAGTACATTGATCTCCATGTATATAGAGAGTACATTGATCTCCATGTATATAGAGAGTACATTGATCTCCATGTATATAGAGAGTACATTGATCTCCATGTATATAGAGAGTACATTGATCTCCATGTATATAGAGAGTACATTGATCTCCATGTATATAGAGAGTACATTGATCTCCATGTATATAGAGAGTACATTGATCTCCATGTATATAGAGAGTACATTGATCTCCATGTATATAGAGAGTACATTGATCTCCATGTATATAGAGAGTACATTGATCTCCATGTATATAGAGAGTACATTGATCTCCATGTATATAGAGAGTACATTGGGCTCCATGTATATAGAGAGTACATTGGGCTCCATGTATATAGAGAGTACATTGGGCTCCATGTATATAGAGAGTACATTGATCTCCATGTATATAGAGAGTACATTGATCTCCATGTATATAGAGAGTACATTGATCTCCATGTATATAGAGAGTACATTGATCTCCATGTATATAGAGAGTACATTGATCTCCATGTATATATAGAGTACATTGATCTCCATGTATATAGAGAGTACATTGATCTCCATGTATATAGAGAGTACATATCTCCATGTATATATAGAGTACATATCTCCATGTATATATAGAGAGTACATTGGGAGGAGAAGGGGGAGAAGGAGGGTTAATGAGGACTTTGGGGGGTCAGATTTTGGCACTTACTGGGGAATTAACTACCACTGGGGCTGCTGTGTCTGGTAACCAATCAGCTTCTGTCTTCTACTTGCTCCAAAACACTAGCTGGAAGCGGATTGGCTGTGAGTGTGCGGAGCTCCTCCCCGTAGATGGAGGTATTGGGGAGTAGAGAACACGTGGTGTGTGTGCTGTCAGTGTGGGGAGGCCTCAGTGAGGGGTATCCGGGGTGAGAGGCCCGGATGGTGAGGAGGGGGTGTAGTGTTATATATATAGGAGAGAGGGGGTAGTATGAGAGGAGAGGGGGGTGAGGGGTACAATGTGAGGCCTAGGCCGGCATTCCTCTCTCTCACCTGCTGGCTGCCCCGGGGCCTGCCTGTGTCTCTCCCTGTGTCCTCCGGCTCGGTGCTCTCCTCCTCCTGTCCGCTCTTGTGCTCGGTCACCCCCGCTCTGCTCGTGACACCGGACGGCCGATGCGCGCACCCTTCCCGCTCTCTCCGTCTATGTGTGAGCCTCGCGAGCGCCTCCGTCTACCCCGCCCCTTTCTCACCCACGTCAGGGAGGCGAGGGCACCGCCGCCTCTTGTTGGCCAGTCAGCGGAGGGAGTCCGGGGCCCGCTGATTGGGCGAAAGGAGAGAAGGGGGCGGGGCCTGTGTGTGCGGAGGTCGAGCGTCCCTCACATCCGCGACGTACGCTTCCCCACGTGCGGCGGCCACGCCCCGTTCTCATCTGGGAGAGGAAAAGGAGGAATTGATGGCGTCACCGCCGCTGGGACTAGTAAATAAAAGGGCGGGGAAGAGGGCGGTCTGTGGCAGGGGAGGTGGGAGGGGCTTCTGGACAAAGATTAGTATGAGTGGAGAAGGAGGCGTTCCAGAAGGGAGGTGGGAGGAGCCAGAAAGTGAACTGCATGGAGAGACCATGTGGGGTCATAAGAGAGAAATCTGTCATAGAACACGTGCTGCCACTTACAGTCTAAAGTAGAGAAATAGAAATATATATATATATATATATATATATATATATATATATATATATATATAAATATAAAAACCCATCTAAATGTACAGTGGGGAC
Organism: Lithobates septentrionalis; assembly: GCA_037952835.1. Classification (NCBI taxonomy): domain Eukaryota; kingdom Metazoa; phylum Chordata; class Amphibia; order Anura; family Ranidae; genus Lithobates; species Lithobates septentrionalis. Next base: position 79,667 of record JBBDGP010005190.1, on the reverse strand, counting down.
AGAAAGTATTCAGACCCCCTTTTTTTGGAAAAAATTCACTTTTTTTAATAAAAAAATAAGACAACAGTGAAGTTATCCCCATTTTTTTTTTATATTGTGAAAGATAATGTTACGCCGAGTAAATTGATACCCTACATGTCACGCTTCAAAATTGCGCCCGCTCGTGGAATGGCGTCAAACTTTTACCCTCAAAAATCTCCATAGGCGACGTTTAAAAAATTCTACAGGTTGCATGTTTTGCGTTACAGAGGAGGTCTAGGGCTAGAATTATTGCTCTCGCTCTACTGGTCGCGGCGATACCTCACATGTGCAGTTTGACCACTCGCGTATGCATTCGCTTCTGCGCACGAGCTCGTCGGGACGGGGGGGTTTTTTAAAAATAATATATATATTTTTATTATTTATTTTACATTATATTATTTATTTTTACACTGTTTAAAAAAAAAATGGTGTCACTTTTATTCCTATTACAAGAAATGTAAACATCCCTTATAATAGAAAAAAGCATGGCAGGTCCTCTTAAATATGAGATCTGGGGTCAAAAAGACCTCAGATCTCATATTTACACTAAAATGCAATAATAAAAAAAAAAAGTCATTTAAAAAAACGACGTTGAAAAAAATGTGCCTTTAAGAGGCGTGGGCGGAAGTGACGCTTTGACGCCGCTTCCGCCCAGAAGTGTCATGGAGACGAGTGGGCGCCATCTTAGCCTCACTCGTCTCCAGGCACAGGAGGGAGACGGACGCGATCGCCTCCGCCGCTACCGACGGCTCCGGTAAGCGGTGGAGGGGGGGGGGCCCTCTCCCGCCACCGATAAAAGTGATCTCGCGGCCAATCCGCCGCAGGGACCACTTTTATCAGAAAGCCGTCCGCCGCACGAAAACAGGGATACCGGGGTTATGGCAGCTAGCTGCTGCCATAACAACGATATCCCCCCTTTAAAGTTTGGACGTACATCGGCGCGCGGCGGTCCGGAAGTGGTTAAGAATGTCCCAGAGACAGCTCTCGCTTTTAGCCGACCTCCGAAAAAAGTAAATCTTAATTTGCCTTTCCGCCAGAGATGCACTTTAGAAGTGCCAATGTCCCTAAACTGACCAGCAGAGACTTTCCGCTGGTGTATCAGAGTCCCTCACCCATTTCTAACACTAAAGGGGTTAGCATACTGGTCGCCAAGTCAGTGCCCTGGACCTTTGGTGTGGTGTAACCAGGGCCGTCTTTAAGGCAGGGAAAAAGGGGCAGCTGCCCTGTCATTGTTGTGGGGCCCAAAGCAGCTGCCCCATATTTGCCAACTACCCCAGTTTAAATTCCCTTGTCCTTTGAAGTTTCAGTCCTGTGCTGTGTCCCGATATCTCAGTGTGAAGTGCTGGTACTAATGCTGCCCAGCTCTGCCCTATTGTTGTGTACAGATGAGTCAACATGCAGACCCTGTGTTTACATGTAAATTACCTGAATTCATATGTAAATAGCGGCGGCATTCATAAGTAAATGTCTGCGGCCGGCGGCATTGATATGTAAATAAAGGCGGCATTCATATGGATCTCATGCCCCCCTGCAGTGGGGAGATGATGTGCTGTAACCTCTAGCAACCAATCAGTGAGTAGTAATACTGTACAGTAATCTCTAGCAACCAATTAACAAGCAGAAATCATGTGTTGTAACCTCTAGCAACTAATCAGTGAGCCGTAATGTGTGCTGTAACCTCTAGCAACCAGTCAGTAAGCAGTAATGATATGCTGTAACCGCTAGCAACCAATCACAATTGCTGCCTGATCTGATATAGTAAACTGATTTTAAGTCTAGCTGCTATTTATTGTATGTCTCAGAGCAGGTGGAGAGTGAAATTAAATAGGGGGAGGGGAGGGGGGGCAAGAAAATTTTTGCCCAGGGTCCAATCAATAAAGACGGCCCTGGGTGTAACCGGATGCTCAGGGTTGTTACCTCCTTCTCAAGGGGAAGGTTCAGGATGTCCAGGTCACCTTTGCCATTGTCTACTTCCCGAATGTAGTTTACCCTCAGTTTTTGCAGGACCTTCTTCCTATACTAAGCCTCGTACACACGATCGGATCGTTGGCCAACAGCGCGTCCGAAGCGCATTGGCCCAAACTTGTCTTGCATACAAACGGCAAGGAATTGTCGGCCAACAAATACGACCGTAGTGACGTACTACGTTGTTTTACGTTGTTTTTCAGCTCTTTAGCGCCACCCTTTGGGCTCCTTCTGCTAGTTTTGTGTTAGTAGAAGTTTGGTGAGTGTTGAGTCATGCTTTTCATTTCGCTCTTTTCATTTCACGCTTTTTCTTTCGCGATTTTCTGAACGGCCGTTCGTCAACCAGCCATGTTGCGGAAACGGAGGGGAGAACATGTTATTTATTATTGGCCTTGGAGTTATTGCTTTGACATTATTTTTTTGGTTGAATAATAATGATTTGGTATATTTTCTATATTTTTGGATGCATAGAATGCACTTTTTGGTTAAGTTCTATTGGCAGATAGCATTTCTAATTTTATTTGTTTTCTTTTTTTAATGCACAACAAAAAAAATGTGTAGAATAATACTTGGCTATGTGTTTTACTTCAAATGACAGTTTGGGAGTCGGCAGTTACATTTAAAAAAATACAATGTAAAATTGACAAGGGACACCAACATAGTTGTATCTTTGATCTTAAAAACTACGGGATAATGGTGTTGTGGTAACTTGCCCAAATGAAAAAACAAAACAAAAAAAGAATAATAATATTATTCTTGATATCACTAGAAAAAAAAAGCCTTTGAAAATTAGTTTGCAATAACTCCATCAGTATTACCAGCAAAGCAGCTTCATTATTATCCCATTAAAGAAGAAGAGAATTGTGCGCTGCATTTCGACATTTCATAATTTGCCGCGTCACGAATGTTAATTCTCCATTACGAACGCTAGTTTACAAGACCGACCGCTTCCGGCTCGTCCTTGCTTCCGAGCATGCGTGTTTGTACTTTGGACTTTTGTCCGACGGACTTGTGTACATACGCTCGGAAAATCCGACAACAGACATTTGTCCGCGGAAAATTTTAAAACCTGCCATCCAACATTTGTCCGCGGAAAATCAGACAACAATTGTCCGATGGAGCGTACAAAACGGTCGGATTTTCTGCCAACAGCCTGTCATCACACAATTCCCGTTGGAAAGTCCGATCGTGTGTACGAGGCTTAAGAGTTTTCAGAAGGACTTCTTTATTGGATGTATCGTGGGGTTCTTCCCATCTATCTTATTCTTGACTCAAACGCCTAAAGACAGATTTGCAACTCCTGCAGTTGGTAGGCCCCTGGCGGTTATTGCATCCCAATGAACGGGACTATTCCTTTTTATCTCGGGTCCACTATACTTATTTGTGTCTTGATTACCTTTTTAATTTCTCATGGGGCCTTGCCTAGGGTTGTATCCGCGACTATCGACGTTATTTCTTTTTCAGAACATCCTCCGGTTCATTTAACCCTCTAACTGGGTCCAGTTCTTCAGAGCCCCCCGTCTTGGAGATTAAATGAGGCTCCACTGCAATCAGTGGACATATGCACTGAACTGCACGGCTCTGACGGCTTTTACTTCTCTGTTAACCGTGATTCAGTAGACAATCCATTGGTTGTGTTGGAGGCTCACAAACTGGTCGTTCGGGGCATGTTAATCAGGATTGGAGCCCGCCTTAAGAGGAAGAGATCTCGACGTACAGATGAACTCATGGCTAAGTTACACGCAGTCTGAAATGTTCCCATAAGGCAAGTCTTGTGCATTCTACCTATCAGGAACCCCTTAAGTCTGAGAGGAGCTTGGGTCCCTTTTATATCATAAAGAGAAGCACAAATTGGCCTGGGCCCATCGTGTACATTATTGACTCAGGGAACTTAAATCCCCCATCTTTTGGACACCAGTGGGCGAAAATTGACCACCTCTACAGCAATGGTGGTCGCTGACAATGGTGGTGGTATTTTTTTGTTTTGTTTGTTTTTTTTGTTTGTTTTTTTTTGTTATTGGGGGGGTTTGTAATTTTTTAGGGTTTCTTTATGTTTTCCTCTTTTTTTTTTGGTTGAACTAGATCAGGGGTTAGGCAACCCCTGGCATGGGTGGCACAAGCGGCACGCAAAGCCTCTTTTGCCAGCACTTGACTCCCTCCCCATGGAAGTGTCAGTGAGACACTAATGTATTCCAAATTCAGATTTCCCCACGCCGCACCTGCACTTAGGACAGTGGTTCTCAACCTGGGGGTCGGGACCCCCTCGGGGGTCAAATGATGATTTGCCAGGGGTCACCAAATCCTTGGCTGTTCCTATAACCTGCACCACTCTCCCAGCCGTTTTGCGGCCACCCAGCAGGGCTGTCCCTGGAGCCCTCAGCCTCTTCGCAGCCGTCCATTCAGTTCACGGCATGGCTGGGGGCAGAGACTAGAGGTCAGCTGACTGGTGAGGAATATTAAGTGGGAGGGGCTGAAAGGGACCCTATCTCCTGATTTTGGCATAGGTGTCACTGCTACGAGACACCACAAAGTCGGAGACACAGTGAAGCTGGAGACACAGTGAGTGACACTACCTGTGATTTTAGTTGCCATTAAAAGTCCCCACTACAGTTCTCAGCTCAGCCTTGATCAAGAGCACCTAAGTTGGCTGATCAGAACTCCCCGCCAGCACTGCCACTCATCCCATTCCCCCCCCCCCCCCCACCCCCCACACCAAGGAGTAAGAGAAGGAATAAAAAAAGAGAATACATGGAAGGGAGAGGAAAAGAGGGGGCGGAACAAAGAAAAAGGGAGAGAAAGAATAAGAGAAAGAACAAGAAAGACGGCTAGAAAGAGGGATGGGGGAAAAAAAAAAACAAGAAATTAGGATAGAGAGGGATAAGAGGGAAAGAAAGGAGATCAAAGAGAAAGAGTGGTGCATCCTAAAATGTACCATACGGGGTTTAAATACTGTACAAGTGGAAGGGACTCAAGGAGCTCTAAATGTCCGTGGGTTAGGGGCGCAAATTACTTGTTTTGCCTTGGGTGCTGATAACCCACGCTATGAAAATTATTTTACGATTAGGGGTCTCCACAACTTGGGAAATTTTACCAAGGGGTCACGACACTAGAGAGCTTGAGAACCACTGACTTAGGGGGAGGCACCGTCCCCGCACACATTGTAAAAGATGAGAAACATTGTTTGGTTCTCTAACTTTGCTGTACCTGCGATCTTTTGTGATGAGGAAGAGATTAGGTGCAGTTCGGCTGGGGGGGGTCCCTGTTTCCAGGAGGAGGAGAACTGTCATTGGCCACTGCTAAGCCAATCACAGTCCTGCTAGCCCCGCCCACCATCTGGAGGAAGATGACTCGCTTAGTTGCCACTACCAATCTCAGAAAGAAGGGATTTCACTGTGATTGAGAAAACCCCAATCAGGTGACAGTTTGTGGAATTACTGTTGAGCTTCTGGGAACTTTGTTGAAATTATTCCTGAGCCTTTGCGTCACTTACTACTGAACCCCGGCACTCTGTGTCCCTTTAATCCACAGACAGTATTCAATGTAATGAAAACCACACCCAACTTTTCCTGTGCCGCAGAGCGCCGCACTTTTTCTCAGCTGCGGGGGCCCAACTTATGATCCTGCACACAGGCCCACTGCTTTCAGAAAATGCCCCTGACCTGAGCTCATCATTGCGCATCCATTCCAGATGCTTGTATGTGACATCACATACATCACATACAAGCACGTGGAAAAGAAAAAGGTAACAGCGCTCTCTGCAGGGACAACCCAATCCATACACCAGGTCCACTCACAGGTGCCGAGGCTTGACGTATCCAAACACTCTCGAATGCAACAATAGTAAGAAGAGCCGGCAAGACTGTAATCCTTGAAGTGTCATTTATTGGTACATCAGAGTGACAATAAAACAATAATGCTGACGTGTTTCGGCAATAGCCTTAGTCTAAGAATAGACTGAGTTATGCCGGCTCTTCTTACTATTGATACAAGCACTTGGGCTGGATGTGAGAGGTGGATCAGCAGGATGAGTGTGCCAGGACAGGTAGATGTGTCTCATCTCTGCTTCCTTGCACCACTCTGCATATCATGCATATCATAGTTGAGAAGAGGGTACAGCGGTGGAGCAGATGAGCAGGAGGATACAGCAGTGGGGAAAATGAGCAGAAGGGGTTCAGAGGTGGGACAGAAGAGCAGAAGGGTACCGTGGTGGGAAAGATGAGAAGGGGGTTCAGTGTTGAGCCAGAAAATCAGGAGGTAGAGCAGTGGGGCAGATGTGAAAAGAGGTGTATTGGTGGGACAGATGAACAGGGGGTTAGTTACAGTGGTGTGGCATGAGAGCAGGGGGGTACATTGGTCGGGCAGATGAGAAAGCAGGTTACAGTGGTGGGGCAGATGAGTTCAGTGTTAGGACAGAGGAGAACGTGATTCAGTAGTAAGACAGAAGAGCATGGGGGTACAGCGGTGGAGTAGATGTGCAGGGAGGTACAGTGGTGGGGCAGATGAGAAAAGGGGTACATTGATGGGGAAGATGAGCAGCGGGGTTACAGTGGTGGGGCAGATGTGCAGGAGATACAGTAGTGGGAGGGATGAGAAGGGGGTTCAATGGCGGGACAGAAAAGCAGGGGGGTTCAGTGTTGGGCCAGATGAGAAGGGGGTTACAGTAGTGGGAAAGATGAGCAGGGGGGGTTCAGTGTTGGAGCAGATGAGAAGGGGGTTCAGCGGTGGGACAGTAGAGAGGGGGGGTACAGTGGTAGGGCAGATGTGCAGAGGAGAAAGGAGGTACATCGGTGGAACACATGAGCAGGGGGTTACAGTGGTGGGACCGAAGAGCAGGGAGAACAGAGGTGGAACGGATGTGCAGGAGTGTCAGAAACCATGAAATCAGGCCAAGACAGAAGTACAGTTAAATCACACTTGTTTAATAATAAAAGTAAATCGAACAAACGTAGTCAAAACATAGCCAGAGTTCAGTAACCGGAATGAATAGTCAGACAAGCCAAACATCAGGGATCACTGTAGTGGAACAGCAAGCAGGATCTGGAGCCAGAAGGGATGCCAGCAAAACAAGTCTTGAACAGGATCATAGGAGATAATTTCTCTGATGTTGACCATGGCGAAGACAGAGATCTTCTGGACTGGACGGCTTAAGTAAGCAGGACTGATGAGCAGGATATCAGCAACAGCTGAGTAACTGTGGAGAGATAGGAGCTGGCAATTAGCCAACAGCTGAGCGGCCAGCTCAGAGAAGGAAATGCTGAGCCCAGCCCTGACAGTACCCCCTCCTCAACGACCCCTCCCCCTCGGAGGTACACCAGGCTTGAGGGGAAAACATCTATGGAAATCACGGAGGAGGACAGGGGCATGTACGTCCGAGGATGAGACCCAAGAGCATTCATCCGGACCGTACCCTTTCCAATGCACCAGGTACTGTATGCGCCCACGGAACCTATGGGAGTCTACAATTGACTGTACTTCATACTCCTCATGGTTCTCAACCTGTACAGGGTGAGGACGTGGCACCGACAGGGCCGTCTTTAACGCAGGGCAAAAGGGGCAGCTGCCCTGGGCCCTGTCATTGCTGTGGGGCCCAAAGCAGCTGCCACTTAAGCCCTGCGCTGCCCGCAGTTTTTGCGGAGTAGCGGGGGGAGCCGATCCCCCCTGCTCTCCCAAGCGACTACATTTATTATACAGGAGAGCGGGACAGCAGCGGGCTTCATGTGTTTGAGCCCGCTCGTCCCGCTTCTCCCTCTGTCAGGAGCTGCGGACCAGGGTCAATGACAGAGCGAGAGCAGCACTCTGTGTTCCTCCCGCCCCCACCCCCGCCTGGCAGACCTGTGTAGCACACAGCCGAGTGAAGTTTTCTGGCTGTGTGCTGGGTCCGATAGGCTGGGACTGTGTTGCATCGCCGTGTGATCAGGTAAGAAAAGGTGGAGAGAAGGGGAAGAGGATTCATTTGTGCAGACTGCAGAGAATTGCTGGTACAGAGGTGGACATGGGGGGTACAGAAGTGAGAAGACATGGTAGGTACAGAGGTGGACATGGGGGGTACAGAGGTGGACATGGGGGGGTACAGAGGTGGACATGGGGGGTACAGAGGTGGACATGGGGGGTACAGAGGTGGACATGGGGGTACAGAGGTGGACATGGGGGGGGTACAGAGGTGGACATGGGGAGTACAGAGATGGACATGGGGGGGTACAGAGATGGACATGGGGGTACAGAGGTGGACATGGGGGTTACAGAGATGGACATGGGGGTACAGAGGTGGACATGGGGGGTACAGAGATGGACATGGGGGTACAGAAGTGGACATGGGGGTACAGAGGTGGACATGGGGGGTACAGAGGTGGACATGGGGGGTACAGAGGTGGACATGGGGGTTACAGAGATGGACATGGGGTTACAGAGGTGGACATGGGGGGTACAGAGATGGACATGGGGGTACAGAGGTGGACATGGGGGGGTACAGAGGTGGACATGGGGGGTACAGAGGTGGACATGGGGGGTACAGAGGTGGACATGGGGGGTACAGAGGTGGGCATGGGGGGGTACAGAGGTGGACATGGGGGTACAGAGGTGGGCATGGGGGGTACAGAGGTGGACATGGGGGGTACAGAGATGGACATGGGGGTACAGAGGTGGACATGGGGGGGTACAGAGATGGACATGGGGGGTACAGAGGTGGGCATGGGGGGGTACAGAGGTGGACATGGGGGGTACAGAGGTGGGCATGGGGGGTACAGAGGTGGACATGGGGGGTACAGAGATGGACATGGGGGTACAGAGGTGGACATGGGGGGGTACAGAGATAGACATGGGGGTACAGAGGTGGACATGGGGGTACAGAGGTGGACATGGGGCGTACAGAGGTGGACATGGGGGTTACAGAGATGGACATGGGGGTACAGAGATGGACATGGGGGGTACAGAGATGGACATGGGGGGTACAGAGGTGGACATGGGGGGTACAGAGATGGACATGGGGGTACAGAGATGGACATGGGGGGTACAGAGGTGGAAGGGGTACAGAGATGGACATGGGGGGTACAGAGGTGGAAGGGGTACAGAGGTGCACATGGTGGGTACAGAGATGGACATGGGGGGTACAGAGATGGACATGGGGGTACGGAGGTGAACAGAGGCGGTGGGGGGGTACAGAGGTGAACATGGATGGGGGGGTACTACAGAGGTGGATAGGGGGTACAAAGGTGGACATGGGGGGGGTACAGAGGTGGACGGAAAGATATAGAAGTGAACGTGGATGGGGGTACAGAGCTGAACACAGAGGTGGATGTGGGGTACAAAGGTGGACGGAAAAATATAGAGGTGGACATGGGTGGGGGGTACAGAGGTAGACAGGGGATACAGAAGTGAGCTGTGGATAGAGGGGTACAGAGGTGAGCTGTGGATAGAGGGGTACAGAGGTGAGCTGTGTATGGGGGGGGCAGAGATAGACAGGGAATACAGAAGTGAGCTGTGGATGAGGGAACAGAGGTAAGCAAAGTGATGTGCAGAGGTGACCAATAGATAGTTACTTTGCGGGAGGGAGGAGGATATGCAAGTACTGCCCCTTGTGCTGATTTTTTTCTGTGCCCTGTATGATACAAACACCTCAAAGTACACACCCCCAATCCCTGTGTGTCATCCTGGACTCCTATCTCCCCCTTTCCCCCATTATCTTGAACTCCCCCATCTCCCCCCCCCCCCAATCATCCTGGACTCCCATATCTCCCCCCCACCCATCATCCTGGACTTTTCTATCTCTTCCCCATCATTATTATTATTATACAGGATTTATATAGCGCCAATAGTTTGTGCAGCTCTTTACAACATGAGGGCAGACAGTACAAGTAGAATACAATGCAATACATAATTTTACGTGTTTGTTTTGTTTTTTCGAATGTTGGGGTGGAGAGACAATTTGCATGGGGGGGGCCCAAGAATTTTTTTTGCCCAGGGCCCAATCAATAGTAAAGACGGCCCTGGGCACCGAGGCGGTGTTCTCAAAGGCGGCGCCATCTTTCTACCTTCTTTCTACCTTCTTTCTACCTTTCTACCATCTTTCAATGGCGCCGCCTTTGAGAAGTCCAATGAAGAAACGCGTAAGGCTTCTACGTCATTTCTGGTACGGAAGTAGGGAGCCTGGAACGCAGGTGGAACGCACGCCGCGAACCGGCTTTTCCTACATATTACATTGATCAGTTATTGTAGTATGCCTGAGCTTTTCCACATCTTGATGGGAAGCTATTGTTTTGAATCTATTTTTAAATAAATCTATTTTAAATACTACACTATGGGAGCCCTTCTTTCCCTTCCTATGAGGACCCAGCATTGAGCAGCTGTGGAGTGAGTTCATGGCGAGGCGCTGATCGGTGTGGATGCCCCGACCTTGTGGAGACAGCTGCAGGAGCCCGATAGACCACGGACGGGTCACTGGGAGAGCTGAGGAGGAAGTCCATCCACGGTTACCCACATATGCCTATCACCCCTGTAGGGGTAACAGCATTTGGTGAGTGAGGACCCAATAGGGGGAGCACAACGAGTCACTTCATTTACTGAGCACAAAAGTCACCTGAACAAGTTGACTATTTGGCTATTCTGGAGTTATACTCACGTTATATATACACCATCTTTGGGACTTTGGTATTTTGATTAACTACTTTTTACACACAATGTGTTTGGGACTATATATATTTTTTACATACATTTGTTTGGGATCTATTTTTGGTTATTTTTAAGATTTTTCGGTACCTTTATAATTTTTGGCTAACGTTTTATTATTATTATTTATATATTTTTGGTCATTTTGAAGCTTCACCTATGCAACACTTTCACTATCTATGTATGATTGTCTAGGTTTTCACCACTGTTTTATTTGTCTTGACAGACATATATACTTTTTGTATAATCATTTTACTACGTGCACATTTATACCACACTACGTGCATATTTATGGTTAGGATAGCTCTTTCTGATCACTCTATACCTATGTGTTTCTATTTGGTATAATAGTTTTGATACCTGATTAACACACTTTTGTTATATTACACACTTCTATATTCAATACTGTAGGACACATACACACACATTTTGCCTATTAGGATAGGAATTCCCCTCCAAACAGGTAGGGCTATCTACCTTATCATTCTTCCCATATCCACCCGGTTTCTAACAGGGTAGCGCCACTACCCCATCTCTTTATCTTTACATCAGCACATAGACTAGGCCACCAGAATTGTTGGGAATGGCCCAAGAGAGTTGATTCTTACCAGGGTATCAAGCAGCCTTGGAAGAATGGTAAGTCTGGAGCACGGTAAGAATGAGACAATGTAATTGAAACTTGACAAGAAAAGAGCCCATCGTGCCCTTCTGGGACAGAGGTGTTTGGCCTCAGACAAGAATATGAGATTCTTCTGTTCAAAAATTTTATTGAGCATAATTAATCAAAACAGTAACAAATAATCTCAATTGTATAATAGAGACCAAAACTTACAGTACATCTCATGTGCAGATTATACAAAAATATTGGTAGAAAGTTTAAATCAACGTGTTAAAATAAGACAGTGCTGTGGATTGCATACATAAGTAGGATCAATTGAGGGTTTCGACTCTTGAGAAGAGGAAATTCAATAAAGTAATAAAATTAAACAAAAATATTCTTCTGCAAGCGAAGGAGACAAAGACCGCAAGTAGGTCCGGTCAGCAAGTAATAATACTGTTGTAGAGATTATAGCTGAGACCATTAGAAATAGATAAGGGAGGTAAGATCAGGATTAGGAAAAGAGTAAGAAAAGGGTAAGAAAAGAAGAGTAATGCCGCGTGCACACGAGCGGACTTTACGGCGGACTTTGCCCGGCGGATTTTTCTACGTACTTTACGACGGACTTTCTGAATGAACGGACTTGCCTACACACAATCCACCAAAGTCCGTCGAATTCGTACGTGATGACGTACGACCGGACTAAAACAAGGAAGTTCATAGCCAGTAGCCAATAGCTGCCCTAGCGTGGCTTTTTGTCCGTCGAACTAGCATACAGACGGTGGACTTTTCGACCGGACTCGATTTCAACGGATACATTTTAAACAAGTTTCAAATCTAAGCCCGTCCAACTTTTGAGAAAACAAAGTCCGCTGGAGCCCACACACATCGAATTGTCCGACGAAATCCAGTCCGCCGGGCAAAGTCCGCCGTAAAGTCCGCTCGTGTGTACGCGGCAAAAGAGTAATGCCCCGCACACACGGTCGGACATTGATCAGACATTCCGACAACAAAATCCATGTATTTTTTCCAACGGATGTTGGCTCAAACTTGTCTTGCATACACACGGTCACACAAAGTTGTCGGAAAATCCGATCGTTCTGAACGCGGTGACGTAAAACACGCACGTCGGGACTATAGACGGGGCAGTAGCCAATAGCTTTTGTCTCTTAATTTATTATGAGCATGCGTGGCACTTTGTGCGTCGGATTTGTGTACACACGATCGGAATTTCCAACAACGGATTTTGTTGTCGGAAAATTTTATAGCAAGCTCTCAAACTTTGTGTGTCACAATTCCTATGGAAAATGTGTGATGGAGCCTACACACGGTCGGAATTTCCGACAACAAGGTCCTATCACACATTTTCCATTGGAAAATCCTATCGTGTGTACAGGGCATTAGAGAGTCAGTCGGCGTGACCGCACGGGCACCCGAAGGATTACGGTGTGTTATTAAAATACCTGCAGGAAGGCTATGGTTCTAGCAAATGTGTATCAAAGTCTGGAGGGAGAAAATGTTCCACTCATGGTGCTCAGGTTTTACGGTGTTGGGGAATTCGGTCTAGAATGGTGGCCTCAATTTTACTATGGATCATGGCTTGGGTGACTCTATTTTTCACTTCTACTATATTTAGTTTCGGGGTTTTCCATGCTCTGGCTATCGTCTGCTTAGCTGCCGTAGTAAGTTGGAAAAGGAGGCAAAGTTGGGCTTTAGTGAGATCCCCCTGCACATGATTCAAGAGTGCCAGGGATGGGTCAGGATCTATAGTTTCACTTAGTAATTTAGAGGCCATATGGAATATTATTGTTCAAAATTGTTGTACAATAGGGCATGCCCACCAAATGTGGAGGTGCGTACCTTTCTCTCCACAGCCTCGGAAACACACAGGTGGGTAGTTCGGTAGGAATTTAGAGATCCTTGCTGGGACCAGGTACCACCGTTTGAGAAACTTATAGTTTGCTTCCAGTGCTATAATATTATGTGTAGAATATGAGATTCCTATGGTCAGTAAGAATGAGAACCGGCATAGTGGTACCTTCGAGGAGATGCCTCCATTCTTTCAGGGCTAAAATGATCGCCAACAGCTCTCTGTAACCAATCTCGTAATTGCAGTCCGCAGGTGACAATTTCTTGGAAAAGTAGCCACAAGTATGAAAAGTGCTCTCAGAGGTAGGACGTTGAGACAGAAGGGCGCCAACTCCAGTCTCAGAAGCATCAACCTCAAGGATAAATGGTAACGTAGGATCGGGATGTGCCAACACAGGAGCAGAAACAAAGGCAGCCTTGAGACTCTTAAAGGTCTTTACAGACTCTGGAGACCAATTCTGTGGGTTACCATCCTTTCTGGTCATATCAGTCAGGGGCTTGACCAGAGATTAGAAGTTACGAATAAGCTTCCGATGATAGTTGGCAAAGCCCATGAAACGCTGCAGAGGATGTAAACCCACGGGTCGGGACCACTGTAGGACTGCTGAAAGTTTCTCTGGGTCCATCGAAAAACCAGCAGTGGAAATGACATAACCCAGGAATTTAACCTGTTCACAGTGGAACTCGCACTTCTCCAGTTTACAATAGAGATTGTTATCTCATAGTTTCTGAAGCACACAACAGACATCTGTGTGGTGGCTCTCCAGGGACTTGGAAAATATGAGGATATCATCGAGATAAACCACCACACATAAATGCAACAAATCTCGGAGGATATCGTTAATGAATTCCTGGAAAACTGCCGGGGTGTTACAAAGGCCAAAAGCAGCGCCAGACTGGGGCTAAAAACCAGCCCTGTAAAAAATGTCATACCAGCCCAACATCATAACGTCATTAATTCCTTGTTCATGAAAGGGAAAACCATGCATTTTAAAGCACATTTGAATAGTGTATTTTATATATATATATATATATATATATATATATATATATATATATATATATATATATCAGATATAAAAGCACATAGGGCTATATATCAGGTACACCGTGCAGGGCTCAGTTAGACGGCTCCAGGTTGGTGACTCTGGTTTTATCCTATAGTCTTCTTTCCACAGTCCACGCATGTTTTACTTCTCCTATGACCCCCATCCTGGCGGCACTCCCACTCTTGACTCCTCTCCAGACTCCCCCTCAGAGACTGCAGACATAATATAAGACAAGAGATGGTCAGAGGTTGCGAACATGGTACAAGAGATGGTTAGAGACTGAGGACATGATACAAGAGATGGCTAGAGACTGTGGACATGATACAAGAGATGGCTAGAGACTGTGGGCATGATACAAGAGATGTCTAGAGACTGAGGACATGATACAAGAGATGGTTAGAGACTAAGGACATGATACAAGAGATGGTCAGAGATTGAGGAGAGGATACAAAAGATAGTCAGAGACTGAGGACAGGATACAAGAGATGGCTAGAGACAGAGGACAGGATACAAGAGATGGTCAGAGGTTGCGGACATGATAAAAGAGATGGTCTAAGGTTTCCGACATGATGCAAGAGATGGGCAGAGGCTGCAAGCATGATATAGTAGATGTCAGAGGCTGCAGACTTGATACAGTAGGACTTAGAGGCTGCGGGCATGGTACAGGAGATGGTTAGAGACTGAGGAACTCATACTAAAGATGATCAGAGACTGCAAACATAGTACAAGAGATGGCCAGAGACTGCAGACATGGTACAAGAGATGGCCAGAGACTGCAGACATGGTCCAAGAGATCAACGCAGCCTCATCAGTGCCCATCACATGCAGCTTTACAGTGCCCGTGAATGCAGCCTCACTGTGCCCACCAATTGCAGCCTCTCTGTGCCCATCACTGCAGCCTGTCTGTGCCCAATAATTGCAGCCTCTCTGTGCCCACCAATTGCAGCTTCTCTGTGCTCACCACTGCAGCCTCTCTGTGCCCACCACTGCAGCCTCTCTGCACCACCCAATTGCAGCCTCTGTGTGCCCACCATTGCAGCCTCTGTGTCCACCGATTGCAGCCTCTGTGTGCCAGCTATTGCAGCCTCTGTGTGCCCACCATTGCAGCCTCTGTGTGCCGCCATTGCAGCCTCTGTGTGCCCACCATTGCAGCCTCTGTGTGCCAGCCATTGCAGCCTCTGTGTACCAGCCATTGCAGCCTCTGTGTGCCCACCATTACAGCCTCTGTGTGCCCACCATTACAGCCTCTGTGTGCCAGCCATTGCAGCCTCTGTGTGCCAACCATTGCAGCCTCTGTATGCCAGCCATTTCAGTCTCTGTGTGTCCACCATTGCAGCCTCTGTGTGCCCACCATTGCAGCCTCTGTGTGCCCACCATTGCAGCCTCTGTGTGCCCACCATCACAGCCTCTGTGTGCCCACTATTACCATTGCAACCTCTGTGTGCCCATTACAGCCTATGTGTGCCCACCAATTGCAGCCTCTTTGATCCCACCAATGCAGCCTTCTCTGTGACACCCAATTGCAGCCTATGTGTGCCCACCATTACAGCCTCTGTGTGCCAGCCATTGCTGCCTCTGTGTGCCAGCCATTGCGGCCTCTGTGTTCCAGCCATTGCAGACTCTGTGTGTCCACCATTGGAGCCTCTGTGTGCCAGCCATTGCAGCCTCTGTGTGCCAAGCATTGCAGCCTCTGTGTGCATGCCATTACAGCCTCTGTGTGCCAGCCATTGCAGCCTCTGTTTTCCAGCCATTGCAGACTCTGTGTGCCCACCATTGGAGCCCCTGTGTGCCAGCTATTGCAGCCTCTGTGTGCCAGCCATTGCAGCCTCTGTGTGCCAGCCATTACAGCCTCTGTGTGCCAGCCATTGCAGCCTCTGTGTGCCAGCCATTGCAGCCTCTGTGTGCCCACCATTGCAGCCTATGTGCCTACCAATTGCAGCTTCACCATTTCCTGAATCACACACAGCAGCTGATGTATGGCACGGAGCTGGGTCTGTGTGCATAAGGCGGCGCTGTAACAAGGTCCCGCCCACCTAGACCGGCTTGTGTGATAGGCGGAATACTGCCCCTCTCAAATCAAGCTTCGTGAAAACCGTTGCTCCCCTGAGGCGGTCAAATAACTCCGTAATCAATAGAATCAGACAGGCAATCTTAATCGTGAAACGATTGAGACCCCTATAATCAATACAAGGTCTCAGTTCACCACTCCTCTTCTTCACGAAGAAGAAACAAGCACCAGCAGGGGATGAGGATTTGCAGATGAAAGCTCGAGAAAGTGAGTCTGCAACATACTCCTCCATGGCTTAAGCCTCCAAGACTAACAAAGGGTAAACCCAGCCACGAGGGGGTATGGCACCAGGTTGAAGGTCAATTGTGTAATCATACGGCCGATGTGGAGGCAAATAAAAAAGAAAGAAGGACGGCGCCCTCTAAGTGCAGCATGTATGTTAAAAATATTTATTACAATAGATAAAAACACTCACATTTGAGTTGCTAAAAACCAGCATGTAAAGTAGTTTCATCCGCGTGCTCTCGGGGGATGTGGGTGTCACGGGCCAGTGGAGGGGTTCCTGGGATGTGAGTCCTGTAACCTGGGTCCTGGTAGGTGTTCCAGTGGTGCCGAGGGTCCTCAGAGCCTCCGGGCGGCCAGGATATCGGTCATGGATCCTCCGTGGAGCGCCGTGCTGACCTGCGTCTTCACTTCCGGGAGCGGGGTGAGGCGGGCGGTGAAGCAACCCCTCACAGACACTCTAGTTGGAATGCAGGAACGAGCCCTGCTGCAAAGTATTACATCAAAAATTGTAATTACACGCCCCTGTTAAACAGGGGCTGAAAAATTGTGCCTTAGGCTGTGCAAGCTCTGGCCAGTAATCCATCCTCAAGACCCAGTAACCCAGAGGATTTTCGGTGGGAAAGGTGTCCAAGTCTGATCTTGCCCCTAGGTATTCCTGCACCATGTAAAACAGACGCTGGCGATGGTTGCTGGAACCGATCATACCTTGGGGCTGCGGACCAAAAAATTGTCTGAACGCATCGGTCAGACGGCCACCTTCTCCACCGCTCCTTCTTTGACTGACCGAAGCCTCAGCAACACGTTGTCCAGAAACAGGAGTTTGTAACCTCCCAGTCTCTGGGAACGCGTTGCACAGACCTTTCTGCAAGGCCTCCCGAAGATGTTTCATCCTCTGCTCCCTCTGCGATGGCAAGATAAGGTCCGCAACCTTACCCTTGTAACGTGGATCAAGGAGGGTTGCCAGCCAGTATTGGTCCTTCTCCTTGATACCACGAATACGAGGATCCTTACGCAGGCTTTGCAGGATCAGGTAGGCCATGCAGCGTAGGTTTGCTGAGGCATTCGGTCCGGAGTCCTCTGGGCCACTAAGGACGACATGGTTCGCAGCCACTTCCTCCCAGCCACGTGCAAGTCCATGTGTTTTTTGGGACTGATCCCTTAAAGACTGCTGCTGATGCTGAGTGCCAGGCTCCACCTCCATACTGACAAATCTTCCTCCTCCTCCTCCTCTTCCTGTGTGATCGGCGGGCACACAGGAACACTGTCTGGATAAAGGGGGCCTTGAGAGCTAAGGAAGTCCTCCTCTTCCTGCCTCTGTTCTGCCTCAAGTGCCCTGTCCATTATTCCACGCAGCGTGTGCTCCAACAGGTGGACAAGGGGGACAGTGTCACTGATGCATGCACTGTCACTGCTCACCATCCTCGTGGCCTCCTCAAATGGTGACAGGACAGTGCATGCATCCCTGATCATGGCCCACTGGCGTGGGGAAAAAAAACCAAGCTCCCCTGACCCTGTCCTGGTGCCATAGTCGCACAGGTACTCATTGATGGCAGACTTTGCAGGATCAGGGAGGCCATGCAGCGTAGGTTTGCTGAGGCATTCGGTCCGGAGTCCTCTGGGCCACTAAGGACGACATGGTTCGCAGCCACCTCCTCCCAGCCACGTACAAGTCCATGTGTTTTTTGGGACTGATCCCTTAAAGACTGCTGCTGATGCTGAGTTCCAGGCTCCATATCACGGGTACTCACCGAGGCCGAGATGCTGGGAGTGGCTTCCCTTGCGGCTAAGCGCACTATACCCCTGGTAGTGGTACAGAGGGTCTAGGGCACAGAGAGGCACGGGTCGCCTGCAGGCAGGAAGCTCTTGAGAGGAGGACTTCTGTCACGTAGAGATGAGAGTAACGGTGGCTCTGCCCCTGGAACTGGAGAAGAAGACCCGGATGGGGTTCTAACCCGCAAACACAACGGGAGCTGGGAGAAGTGCAGGAGATCAGGCACGAAGAACCCAGTAGTGGAGAGTCTATGGTGCAGACCGATAACAAATACTGGAGACTGGTAGATGAGGAAGTCCTTGAAACAGGCCGAGGGTCAAACACAGCAGATGGTAAGTAGAGAAATCCTGAAGGCAAGCCAGAGGTAGAGGATTGGAGATGTCAGCAGAGGAGTCCGTTTAAACAAGCCGGGGTCATACACGAGAAGGCAGGAGAATCCGGAGACAGGCAGAGGGTCAAACACTGGAAGCAGATGGTGGGGAAGTCCTTTAAACAAGCCGAGGTCAAAACGCTGGAGAGAGACAAGGTAGGTCAGGCAAATCCGGGTCAAACAGGTAAACACAAGAAGCAGGAATCAGGAACGGAACACTGGAAGCTGAAAGACAAACCAGCAATTAAACAGAGCACAAGTCAGTCCTTATATAGGCCAGAAAGGGGGTGTAACGCTGACGAGCGAACGTTCGTACGCCATTACGCCGTGTAGTGAACCCGTGTGTGCCGCTACTTTGCTAACGCGCATGCGCCGAAGCGCGGCTCCGCCACGCGAACGCACAGGAACCTTCCGATGTTGACAGGCTCTTCTCTGACACTCCACCTCCATACTGACACAATCTTCCTCCTCCTCCTCCTCCTCCTCTTCCTGTGTGATCGGCGGGCACGCAGGAACACTGTCTGGATAAAGGGGGCCTTGAGAGCTAAGGAAGTCCTCCTCTTCCTGCCTCTGTTCTGCTTCAAGTGCCCTGTCCATTATTCCACGCAGCGTGTGCTCCAACAGGTGGACAAGGGGGACAGTGTCACTGATGCATGCACTGTCACTGCTCACCATCCTCGTGGCCTCCTCAAATGGTGACAGGACAGTGCATGCATCCCTGATCATGGCCCACTGGCGTGGGGAAAAAAAACCAAGCTCCCCTGACCCTGTCCTGGTGCCATAGTCGCACGGGTACTCATTGATGGCCCTCTGCTGCATGTGCAGCCGCTGCAGCATGGCCAACGTTGAGTTCCACCTGGTGGGCATGTCACAGATTAGGCAGTTCTTGGGCAGGTTAAACTCCTTTTGGAGGTCCGTCAGCCGAGCACTGGCATTATATGACCGGCGGAAATGCACACAGACTTTCCTGGCCTGCCTCAGGACATCCTGTAGGCCCGGGTACCTGCCCAAGAACCGCTGCACCACCAAGTTAAGGACGTGAGCCAAACAGGGCACATGGGTCATTTGTCCCTGTCGGAGGGCAGAGAGGAGGTTGGTGCCATTGTCGCAAACCACCATTCCTGCCTTAAGTTGGCGTGGCGTCAACCACCTCTGAACCTGCCCCTGCAGAGCTGACAGAACCTCTGCCCCAGTGTGGCTCCTGTCCCCCAAGCACACCAACTCAAGCACCGCATGGCATCTTTTGGCCTGCGTACTTGCGTAGCCCCTTGAACGGCTACGGAGCACCACTGGTTCCGAGGACAAAGCACAGGAAGAGGCCATGGAGGAAGAAGAGGAGGGGGTGGAGGAGAGAGGTGTGTCACAATCATTAGTAGTGGCATTTTGGAGGCGTGGTGGCGGAACAACCTCCAACACTACTGCACCTTGTCCTGCATCCTTCCCAGCTGCCAGCAGAGTCACCCAATGCGCCGTGAAACTTAGGTAACGTCCCTGTCCATGCCTGCTGGACCATGAGTCAGCGGTAATATGCACCTTACCGCTGACCGCCCTGTCCAGCGAGGCATGGACATTGCCTTCCACATGCCGGTAGAGAGCCGGAATCGCCTTCCGTGAGAAAAAGTGGTGTTTGGGTACCTGCCACTGAGGAACCGCACATTCCACAAACTCACGGAAGGGGGCAGAGTCTACCAACTGAAAAGGCAGCAGTTGAAGTGCTAGCAATTTTGCCAAGCTAGCATTCAACCGCTGGGCATGTGGATGGCTGGGAGCAAACTTCTTTCGGCGGTGCAGCAGCTGGGGCAGGGAAATTTGCCTGGTACAATCTGACGTCGGTGTACCAAAAGTAGATTGCCCACAAGTACTTGGCTGTGACACACCTAATTCTACACCTTCATTCCTCTCAGTGCAGGTCTCAGAGAGGACTGAAGGTATAGTAGGGTTGGAGATCTCAGCTGATGAGGAGCAAGGAGAGGTCCTCTTTGTTCTTTGGTGTGGGTCTTTTAGATACGCTTGCCAACGAACTGCATGGCAGGTCAACATATGTCTGGTCAAGCATGTGGTACCCAAGCGGGAGATGTTTTGGCCACGCGAGATACCCTTGAGACATATGTTGCAAATAGCAGCAGTGCGATCTGATGCACTCGTCTCAAAAAAGGCCCACACCAAAGAACTTTTTGAATAACGCGCAGAGACTGCAGCACCCTGCACATGTGGAGCTTTGGGGTGTGATGCAGTCAATGTGCTGCCCTTAGGCTGGCCCCTGGAGGGCATCCTGCCTCGTTGGTGATGTGCTGCCTCCTCCTCCTCCTCTCTCCTATCAGGCACCCACGTTGAGTCATTGACCTCATCATCCCCTCCCTCCTCATCACTGGAGCAAACCTTGCAGTATGCTGCAGCAGGGGGAGCATGACTGCCAGATTGCTGTCCTTCTTGGGCACCCACTCTGTCCATGCTCACGTTACTGCCTTCATCGAGCTCAGTATCATCATCAGAGCCTTCCAAACGCTGGGCATCCTCCTGGAGCATGTACCCAACACTGTGGTCAAACAGTTCGAGGGACTCCTCAGGAGGACATGGTGGGGCTAGGGAAGGAGTCACTGATGATATTGAGCCAAAGGAAGAGGCCGCTGCTTTGCCAGACAAAGTACCCTGGGCTTGGGTGAGAGAGGATGAGGACGGCTTGGTCATCCACTCGACCAAGTCTTCCGCATGTTGCGGCTCAACACGGCCAGCTGCCGAAAAAAAGGCCAAGCGTGTCCCACAGCCACGTGCTGATGAGGATGCACCGTTACCACGACCAGCACTAGACACAGAGCCTGCTTGCCCTCTCTTATTGGCTTGTGACTGTCTGCCTCTCCTTCTTGGCCTTCCAGACATGAATAACAACCACCCACACGAATGCCCCCCCCCCTCCCCCCGGGGTCAGGCTGCCCAGACTAAAATGCCCGGGCCTATTTTTTGTCCCAGTCTGGGCCTGATCCTACATACCCCAGATCAATAGGTCACAGCCAATTTGACCCTTAGACTGTAAAGCTGGTGGTCCATTGTTTCTGGTGGGGTCACCGAAGGGGGAGTGTTGGCACCTCACACTTTTTTCAAGTTTGGAGCACCGTTGCACTTTATTCTATCATCATATGAGCACCAAGCACTTTAATGATTTGTATAGATTTGCTTATATTATATATTTTTGTTTGTATATTGATTTTTATAGCACAAGTATACTGATTTATATGGTATCAGTCAGTCACTATATCATTGAATTGTTTATATTATTACATTGCTGCCAGCGCTGTTTCTTATTTTGCTTTCACTGATTAAGGTTATAGCATTTGCACAGCTGCTGCAGTTTTGTAGCTATTATTGGAGGACCTTAGCGTGAGTTTTATTTAGTTTTATTATGTAGTTCCACACTTTCTACCACAACCTTTATAACCTTAATCACTCCTCTTTGTCAAGCTCCCCTTTGGCTGCGTTTTCAACGATACAATTGCATATAGCATTTTCGGACATGTCAAAGAGAAGGCCTTTCATAGGGTCAATTGGCAGTTCCTGTGTGCCACCCTGGAGCACATTGAACTGGGGATGCCCATATTGAGCTGAATCTTTACCCTCTATTCTTGCCCCTCGCCTGCCATCAATATTAAAGAGATGAGGTCTGACTTTTTTACTATCAGGAATGGTACACACCAGAGCTGTCCTCTGTCCACCTTAATTTTCATTCTTTCTTAGAACCCTATCTCTGCACTGTACGGGTGGACCCTAACATTGCGGGCTACCAGAAGGTGTCCTTTGTCCATAAGGTGCCTTTGCAGATGATTTTATATTTTTCCTGACTGACCCGTTATGGTCTCTGCCAAAATTTCTCTAATGGCTGCACACGTACAGTGCTCTTTCTCACTTTCAAATTAACTTGTCCAAGTCCTCTGCTCTTAATATTTTGGTGGATCGGGCCATGATCGGCCGCCTTCGTCCCTCCTTCTCTTTCTGATGGGTGGCTCTATTTGCTATTTGGGAGTTAATATTACTCTGGACCCTGCTTCCCTTTATATGGCCAATTTTGATCCACTGCTAACCCGGTTGCGTACTGATCTACTCCATTGGCACCCGCTCACTTTAACCTGGTTCAGCCGTTGCAGTGCCCTTAAGATGACAATTTTGCCTAGGGTTCTTTATCTGTTGCAGGCCCTCCCTATCCAGTGACCTCCTGTCTACTCCATGTCAACTACCTCTTTCGGGAGTTTGCATGGTCCCAAAGGAAACCTCGCCTTCATGCTCCAACTTCTTCACCTCCCCACACACCAGAGTGGAGTTGGCCTCCCAGATATGCGGGCGTACTACAAGGTGGAATATCTCACTAGGCTTATTGATTGGCATTGTCATGCCGAAGCAAAACTGGGTGACTATGGAGATGGAAGATTTACACGAAACTGTGAAGAGCTGGCCCTGGATCACTCTTTCGTTGCCAAAGGATCTCAGTGATTATCCCACTCTTGGTAGAACTTGAAGGTCTCCAGAAAAACTTTTCTCAGCTCTTCGGTTTCTCTGTTACCGTCTCCCATGATCTCCATTCTGGGTAACCCAGGATTTGAGCCAGGCCTTCAGAGTTCCCAGTTTCAGCACCTGATGTCCAGTGGTCGTCTCCACCTCTGGGACTTCCTGGGGCCTGACGGTAAGTTCTTCTCTACTGCCACCCCTCAGAACCCCCTTTAGATTTCCGAAGTGGTCTCCAGCTTCGATATTTCCTTTATAAATGGTCCTGATCCCCCGGTATCTTCCGTCAGCTCACAGAACTGGAGACTATCTGCCATAGATGGGAACCATTTCGCCATAGTCTTTCTACCATTTATGCAGCTCTGATTCGACCGACGGTGGACTTTATCCCTGCCTTCTCTCTAAGTGGGCTCTAATCTGATCTTGCCATGCAATTCACTGACTCACAAAAGGAGAACATTCTCCACAGTCTTCTATTGCCAATTCTATTGACAATTCTGCATCCTGCTTCTAAATCACTGGTTATAACTTTGTTATAACAATTGGGAATTGCCAGATTTATAAGTCATCTTCCCACAGAATTCACTATTGAACCTGCAATGTGTTCATCAAATTGTACCCAATACTTACCTTCTTTGCTCCATTGGCACGGCTCCTAGAGTATGTGGTCCAGGTTTTGCCCTGCATGTCACAGTTGCGGCAAGATCACGTGACTGCAGCCTTAAAATGGCCGCTGTACTCCATGGGCTGCTACACCAGTCATCACTGATCACTTACACTGTTCCTCATTAGGGTGGCCACGTGTCCCGGATTGCCCGGGATTGTCCCTTATTTCAGCTTTTTGTCCTGTGTCCCGGGTACCTTCATTCCGGGACAATACAGTGTCCCGGAATGAAAAAAAAACACACTGCCGGGGCTGGCACCAGTTCGATTCCGTCTCCGAGTTCGCCACTCTTGTACAGTTGTACACAGTAACACACACCATGCAGTTTAACTAGTTGCTAGGCTAGGGCCGCCCGCCCCCACGTCAGCTGGCACGTCCCTCACGTGATAGTCAGTGCAGGCGCAGCAGCAGTGGGCACCCGGCCACCCTCACTCTAGTCTACACTCGGCTGAGCAGCGCGCCGCCTCAGTCCTAGAAGAGAGCAGCCGCTGACTGAGCCGCCAGCCTGCCAGGCTGCCACACGTCTTACTAGCCTGCCCTGCCCTGTGGCTGTGCCCAGCCCCAGTCAGTGGTGCCACTGCCTGCCAGTCCCGGACCCGGAGCCGCCGCCCGTGCCGACTACTCCAGCCAGCAGCGCAACCCGGGCCGACTCCGAGCTGCCCGACTTCTCCAACTTCTCTCCATCTGAGCCGCCTCGTCCGAGTCCTCCCTCCGGCTCCCTCCCACCCACGAGGTCCGCCCGCCAGACAAACTTTAGGTTAGTGCAACTGTAACTTCCACTACCTACCTAGTTCAGTGAGCAATGCACACTCCCTCTCAGTTCTGCTGCTGTCCCCAGACCCCCACTCCCTCTCAGTTCTGCTGCTGTCCCCCACCCCCCTCTGACTGTCCCCCTGTCCATCTCACTGTCCCCCTGTCCATCCCACTGTCCCCCTGTCCATCCCTCTGTCCCCCTGTCCATCCCACCGTCCCCCTGTCCAACCCACCGTCCCCCTGTCCATCCCACTGTCCCCCTGCTTATCCCACTGTCCCCCTGTCCATCCCTCTGTCCCCCTGTCCATCCCTCTGTCCCCCTGTCCATCCCACTGTCCATCCCTCTGTCTCCCTGTCCATCCCTCTGTCTCCCTGTCCATCCCTCTGTCTCCCTGTCCATCCCTCTTTCTCCCTGTCCATCCCTCTGTCCCCCTGTCCATCCCACTGTCGCCCTGTCCATCCCTCTGTCTCCCTGTCCATCCCTCTGTCTCCCTGTCCATCCCTCTGTCTCCCTGTCCATCCCTCTGTCTCCCTGTCCATCCCACAGTCCTCCTGTCCATCCCACAGTCCTCCTGTCCATCCCACAGTCCCCCTGTCCACCCCACAGTCCCCCTGTCCACCCCACAGTCCCCCTGTCCACCCCACAGTCCCCCTGTCCATCCCACAGTCCCCCTGTCCATCCCATTGTTCTCCTGTGCATCCCACTGTCCTTCTGACTTCTCTGCGCCCCTCCTGACCACTCTGCAGCCCCCCTCCACCCCACTGCCTCCCCCTGTGCATCCCGCTGGTGTGGGGTTCTTTGGGGTGCTGTGGTTAGGGTGGTCCACTTTGGGGTGCCTTAGATATGATGGACTGATTTGGAGTGTTGAGATAGAATGGGCCACTTTGGTGTGGTGTTGATAGTGTGGGTTGCTATAGGTAGGATGGGCTACTTTAAACTGTCAGTGGAAGGGTGCAGTGGATAGAAAGGATTGTTGTAAGGTAGTGTGGGTTTTAAATTTAGGCCCCTTCCACGGTTAACACAATGTGGCTACACCCTCTATTCGCTACACCCCCTTTAAGCCAATAATTAGCGCAATTTAAGACATGTCCACTGTTCACCACAATCTTTTTTCATACGCCCCTGCCCCAAAAATCAGCAAAAAAATGTCAAAAAGCATCTTTTTTTTGGGGGGGGTGTCCCTGAATGGCAGTTTAGAAATGTGGTCACCCTATTCCTCGTATGCTCCTCACCACCTGCCTATTCCTGACATGATCCCTCATCCTATCACTCCTGGCTGCTGGCACAGTTCCTGGTAGGTTCCTTCTGTCGCTCCTGGCCACTGGTGATTTTCCTGGTAAACTCCTTCTGTCCCTCCCCGTTGCTGGCACTGTTTCTGGTATGTTTTTTTTCTCTATTTCCTTGCTTGTAGCCTGGCTGTTTCCACCACTGGGCCTTTTGCATTTGCCAGTAGCTTGGGAAGTGACTTTGGGAGCTGATGCAGCCAAACGCAAGTCCAATCCCCTGAAGGAGGTCTCTGGTGAATACCACACATCTTTTATACGTGCTTGCTCCTCATGGAACCCATTTGTAGTCAGGGTTAGGGATGAGCCGAACACCCCCCGGTTCTGTTTGCACCAGAACCTGCGAACGGACCGAAAATTCGTACGAACGTTAGAACCCCATTGACGTCTATGGGACTCGAACGTTCGAAATCAAAAGTGCTAATTTTAAAGGCTAATTTGCATGGTATTGTCCTAAAAAGGGTTTGGGGACCCGGGTCCTGCCCCAGGGGACATGTATCAATGCAAAAAAAACTTTTAAAAACGGCCGTTTTTTCGGGAGCAGTGATTTTAATGATGCTTAAAGTAAAAAAAAAAAAGTGAATTATTCCTTTAAATATCGTACCTGGGGGGTGTCTAAAGTATGCCTGTAAAGTGGCGCATGTTTCCCGTGCTTAGAACAGTCCCTGCACAAAATGTCATTTTTAAAGGAAAAAAAGTCATTTAAAACTGCTTGCGGCTTTAATGTAATGTCGGGTCCTGGCAATATGGATGAAAATCAGTGAGACAAATGGCATGGGTACCCCCCAGTCCATTACCAGGCCCTTTGGGTCTTGTATGGATATTAAGGGGAACCCCGCACCCAAATTAAAATAAGGAAAGGTGGGGGGCCACCAGGCCCTATATACTCTGAACAGCAGTATACAGGCGGTGCAAACAAGACAGGGACTGTAGGTTTGTTGTTAAGTAGAATCTGTTTGTAATTTTGAACGGGTACATTTTTAACATGTTTAGCTCCAGCCAAAAAATCTTTTTTTAAGCTTTTTGGAAAACATAGGGAAGGGTTATCACCCCTGTGACATTTGTTTTGCTGTCTGTCCTCCACTTCAGAAGATTTCACCTCACTTTTTTCCCAATGACAAATGTTTTTTGAAAATTTGGGGTTTTTTGTGGAACAAGGATTGGAAAGGAAAAATGTTTTTCCCATATTAACTCTTACAGGAGAGAATTTGCCTTCCTAGAGGTAGATTTCATCTCACTTCCTGTTGTCTCCTTCCGTTTGCAAGTAGGAGTCGTTTGTAAGTTAGATGTTTGAAAGTATATATTTGGGCCTTAGGTGTTGTTGTGGCCACAACACTGTAAGCCCTCACAGGGTCCTGCTGTGAAATATTAGATCAAGAATTGTAATTGGGCCTTTGGTGCTGGTGGTGGTGCTGGTGCCACAACACTGTAAGTCCTCACTCGCTCTTGGTGGGTGCAGAAATGGGCCCTGCTGTGAAATATTAGATCAAGAATTGTAATTACATGCCCCTGTTGAACAAGGGCAGAAAAATTGGGCCTTTGGTGGTGGTGGTGGTGGTGCTGGTGCCACAACACTGTAAGTCCTCACTCGCTCTTGGTGGGTGCAGAAATGGGCCCTGCTGTGAAATATTACATCAAGAATTGTAATTACATGCCCCTGTTGAACAAGGGCAGAAAAATTGTGCCTTTGGTGGTTGTGGTGGTGCTGGTGCCACAACACAGTAAGTCCTCACTTAGAGAGTTTAATAAGACTCGTGGCCACTCATTACAATTAGAAGAAAAGAGGTTTAACCTTAAACTACGTAGAGGGTTCTTTACTGTAAGAGCGGCAAGGATGTGGAATTCCCTTCCACAGGCGGTGGTCTCAGCGGGGAGCATTGATAGCTTCAAGAAACTATTAGATAATCACCTGAATGACCGCAATATACAGGGATATGTAATGTAATACTGGCACATAATCACACACATAGGTTGGACTTGATGGACTTGTGTCTTTTTTCAACCTCACCTACTATGTAACTATGTAACTATGTAACACTCTAGTTGGAACGCAGGAATGAGCCCTGCTGCAAAGTATTGCATCAAAAATTGTAATTACACGCCCCTGTTAAACAGGGGCTGAAAAATTGGGCCTTAGGCACTGGTGCTGGTGCCACAACACTGCAACCCCTCACAGATACTCTAGTTGTAACGCAGAAACAAGCCCTGCTGCAAAATATTGCATCAAAAATTGTAATTACACGCCCCTGTTAAACAGGGGCTGAAAAATTGGGCCTTAGGCACTGGTGCTGGTGCCACAACACTGCAACCCCTCACAGATACTCTAGTTGTAACGCAGAAATGAGCCCTGCTGCAAAGTATTGCATCAAAAATTGTAATTACACGCCCCTGTTAAACAGGGGCTGAAAAATTGGGCCTTAGGCACTGGTGCTGGTGCCACAACATTGCAACCCCTCACAGATACTCTAGTTGTAACGCAGAAACGAGCCCTGCTGCAAAGTATTGCATCAAAAATTGTAATTACACGCCCCTGTTAAACAGGGGCTGAAAAATTGGGCCTTAGGCACTGGTGCTGGCGCCCAGAACCAAAAATGTTCTTACAAGCTATCAGCGTGATCATTGAGGAGGAAGAGGATAATTACTCAGGGATCAGCATCAGCATAGGCAGTCTTTGAAGGGATCTGAGATTTCAAAAAAAATTATTCGGTTACATCAGCATCAGGTGCTTGGTAGCTGGTGGTGATCCAAGACTGATTCATTTTTGTGAAGGTCAGTCGATCGACCGAGTCGGTGGACAGACGCACCCTGTGATCGGTTGCAAAGATTCCAGCAGCACTGAATGCGCGTTCCGAAAGAACGCTGGATGCAGGACAGGCCAGTAGCTCAATTGCATACTGTGCAAGCTCTGGCCAGTGATCCATCCTCAAGACCCAGTAACCCAGAGGATTTTCGGTGGGAAAGGTGTCCAAGTCAGATCTTGCCCCTAGGTATTCCTGCACCATGTAAAACAGACGCTGGCGATGGTTGCTGGAACCGATCATACTTTGGGGCTGCGGACCAAAAAATTGTCTGAACGCATCGGTCAGACGGCCACCTTCTCCACCGCTCCTTCTTTGACTGACCGAAGCCTCAGCAACACGTTGTCCAGAAACAGGAGTTTGTAACCTCCCAGTCTCTGGGAACGCGTTGCACAGACCTTTCTGCAAGGCCTCCCGAAGATGTTTCATCCTATGCTCCCTCTGCGATGGCAAGATAAGGTCCGCAACCTTACCCTTGTAACGTGGATCAAGGAGGGTTGCCAGCCAGTATTGGTCCTTCTCCTTGATACCACGAATACGAGGATCCTTACGCAGGCTTTGCAGGATCAGGGAGGCCATGCAGTGTAGGTTTGCTGAGGCATTCGGTCCGGAGTCCTCTGGGTCACTAAGGACGACATGGTCCGCAGCCACCTCCTCCCAGCCACGTACAAGTCCATGTGTTTCTTGGGACTGATCCCTTAAAGACTGCTGCTGATGCTGAGTGCCAGGCTCCACCTCCATACTGACACAATCTTCCTCCTCCTCGTCCTCTTCCTGTGTGATCGGCGGGCACACAGGAACACTGTCTGGATAAAGGGGGCCTTGAGAGCTAAGGAAGTCCTCCTCTTCCTGCCTCTGTTCTGCCTCAAGTGCCCTGTCCATTATTCCACGCAGCGTGTGCTCTAACAGGTGGACAAGGGGGACAGTGTCACTGATGCATGCACTGTCACTGCTCACCATCCTCGTGGCCTCCTCAAATGGTGACAGGACAGTGCATGCATCCCTGATCATGGCCCACTGGCGTGGGGAAAAAAAACAAGCTCCCCTGACCCTGTCCTGGTGCCATAGTAGCACAGGTACTCAATGATGGCCCTCTGCTGCGTGTGCAGCCGCTGCAGCATGGCCAACGTTGAGTTCCACCTGGTGGGCATGTCACAGATTAGGCGGTTCTTGGGCAGGTTAAACTCCTTTTGGAGGTCCGCCAGCCGAGCACTGGCATTATATGACTGGCAGAAATGCACACAGACTTTCCTGGCCTGCCTCAGGACATCCTGTAAGCCCGGGTACCTGCCCAAGAACCGCTGCACCACCAAGTTAAGGACGTGAGCCAAACAGGGCACATGGGTCATTTGTCCCTGTCGGAGGGCAGAGAGGAGGTTGGTGCCATTGTCGCAAACCACCATTCCTGCCTTAAGTTGGCGTGGCGTCAACCACCTCTGAACCTGCCCCTGCAGAGCTGACAGAACCTCTGCCCCAGTGTGGCTCCTGTCCCCCAAGCACACCAGCTCAAGCACCGCATGGCATCTTTTGGCCTGCGTACTTGCGTAGCCCCTTGAACGGCTACGGAGCACCGCTGGTTCCGAGGACAAAGCACAGGAAGAGGCCATGGAGGAAGAAGAAGAGGAGGGGGTGGAGGAGAGAGGTGTTTCACAATCATTAGTAGTGGCATTTTTGAGGCGTGGTGGCGGAACAACCTCCAACACTACTGCACCTTGTCCTGCATCCTTTCCAGCTGCCAGCAGAGTCACCCAATGCGTCGTGAAACTTAGGTAACGTCCCGGTCCATGCCTGCTGGACCATGAGTCAGCGGTAATATGCACCTTACCGCTGACCGCCCTGTCCAGCGAGGCATGGACATTGCCTTCCACATGCTGGTAGAGAGCCAGAATCGCCTTCCGTGAGAAAAAGTGGCGTTTGGGTACCTGCCACTGAGGAACCGCACATTCCACAAACTCACGGAAGGGGGCAGAGTCTACCAACTGAAAAGGCAGCAGTTGAAGTGCTAGCAATTTTGCCAAGCTAGCATTCAACCGCTGGGCATGTGGATGGCTGGGAGCAAACTTCTTTCGGCGCTGCAGCAGCTGGGGCAGGGAAATTTGCCTGGTACAATCTGACGTCGGTGAACCAAAAGCAGATTGCCCTCAAGTACTTGGCTGTGACACACCTAATTCTACACCTTCATTCCTCTCAGTGCAGGTCTCAGAGAGGACTGAAGGTATAGTGGGGTTGGAGATTTCAGCTGATGAGGAGCACGGAGAGGTCCTCTTTGTTCTTTGGTGTGGGTCTTTTAGATACGCTTGCCAACGAACTGCATGGCAGGTCAACATATGTCTGGTCAAGCATGTGGTACCCAAGCGGGAGATGTTTTGGCCACGCGAGATACGCTTGAGACATATGTTGCAAATAGCAGCGGTGCGATCTGATGCACTCGTCTCAAAAAAGGCCCACACCAAAGAACTTTTTGAATAACGCGCAGAGACTGCAGCGCCCTGCACATGTGGAGCTTTGGGGTGTGATGCAGTCAATGTGCTGCCCTTAGGCTGGCCCCTGGAGGGCATCCTGCCTCGTTGGTGGTGTGCCGCCTCCTCCTCCTCTCTCCTATCAGGCACCCCCATTGAGTCAGTGACCTCATCATCCCCACCCTCCTCATCACTGGAGCAAACCTGGCAGTATGCTGCAGCAGGGGGAGCATGACTGCCAGATTGCTGTCCTTCTTGGGCACCCCCTCTGTCTGTGCTCATGTTACTGCCTTCATCGAGCTCAGTATCATCATCAGAGCCTTCCAAACGCTGGGCATCCTCCTAGAGCATGTACCCAACACTGTGGTCAAACAGTTTGAGGGACTCCTCAGGAGGACATGGTGGGGCTAGGGAAGGAGTCACTGATGACATTGAGCCGAGGGAAGACGCCGCTGCTTTGCCAGACAAAGTACACTGAGCATGGGTGAGAGAGGATGAGGAGGATGAGGACGGCTTGGTCATCCACTCGACCAAGTCTTCCGCATGTTGCGGCTCAACACGGCCAGCTGCCGAAAAAAAGGCCAAGCGTGTCCCACGGCCACGTGCTGATGAGGATGCACCGTCTCCACGACCAGCACTAGACACAGAGCCTGCTTGCCCTCTCTTATTGGCTTGTGACTGTCTGCCTCTCCTTCTTGGCCTTCCAGACATACTAATGGCCTGTAGCTGCACTAAGCTGGGATATATATATATATATATATATATATATATATATATATATATATATATATATATATATATATATATATATATATATATATATATATGTACTGATACTGCAGCTAGCAAAATCAACTGCCTGCCTGTAGTATGAGAACACCACCAACCTTCTACAGGTAGCTTTAGCTGAACACTGTGCAGAGCTCACAAAAAACTAACTTGTAGCTTTTTTAGCTGCCTGCGGTAGTGATAGGATCAGGAAAACACCACCAACCTTCTACAGGTAGCTTTAGCTGAACACTGTGCAGAGCTCGCAAAAAAATAACTTGTAGGTTTAGCTGAACACTGTGAGGAGGACGCACCACACTAACTTGTAGTTTTAGCTGAACACTGTGAGCAGGACGCACTGCACTAACTTGTAGCTTTGGATGAACACTGTGCAGAGGTCTCACTACACTAACTTGTAGGTTTAGCTGAACACTGTGAGCAGGACGCACTGCACTAACTGTAAATAGTCTAGCTGCCTGACTGTGGTACTAATAGGATCAAAAGAACACCAGCAATTTTCTTCAGGTAGCTGTAAATACTGTAACAAGACAAGCCTGCCTGTCAGTAAGAAGATAACAGGAACGGATCTAGCTAAACTGAATACAGTGTAAATATATA
Source organism: Lithobates septentrionalis (assembly GCA_037952835.1). NCBI lineage: Eukaryota > Metazoa > Chordata > Amphibia > Anura > Ranidae > Lithobates > Lithobates septentrionalis. Next base: position 47,235 of record JBBDGP010005190.1, on the reverse strand, counting down.
TATATATATATATATATGCAACACCTGGGATGCATATATATATACACAATACACTGTAAGTGCAGCTAACTCACTGATTGTCCTGCCTAATCTATCTAACTCAAATGAAATGACACTGTCTCTCTGTCTATCTATCTCTCTTTCAACGCCGGAACACACACTACACAGGGCTGCAGTGCAGGCGGCCTTATATAGTGTGGGGCGTGTTCTAAACCCCCTGATCCATAATTGGCCAAAGCCACCCTGGCTTTGACCAATTACAGCTCTCTCTACCGACGGCGCTGTGATTGGCCAAGCATGCGGGTCATAGTGCATGCTTGGCCAATCATCAGCCAGCAATGCACTGCGATGCTGCAGTGAATTATGGGCCATGACGCGCCACATGAATTTGGCGCGAACGGCCCATAACGTTTGGGATTCGGCGAACGACCGAACAGCCAATGTTTGAGTCGAACATGGGTTCGACTTGAACACGAAGCTCATCCCTAGTCAGGGTAGAGTCCCGTTAGCTCTGCTTGTTCAGTTTGTGACACATACTGTATGTTGTAAGATTGTCAGGGTGTTACTTACATCCTCCTGTGTTATGACCCCCTCTGCACCATGGTACCATAATCTAGTACTCCACCTAATGAACCGATACAGGAGACTCTTATGACCTTATCTGAGAAGGTGGCCTTACTTTTTGCCATGACATGGGGGGCCCCCAGATCCCGCCCCCCACCTATGTGAATGAGTATCGGGTACATAGTGCCCCTGCCCATTCACCAAAAAAGTGTCCAGAAGTAATAAAAACACAGAGACAGTTTTTGACAAATCCTTTATTAAAAAATAAAAAACAGTGTTTGATCAATGTAGATCCATCGTCAATAACGGCGCCCGCTGCACCCGGAAAAAAAAGAAGAAGACATTTGTACCGTCACGGGGGCCCTCTGCCTCCTGCAGGCTCCTCCGTTTGACAGTTCTTATATAGGTAAGGGGCGGGGCCACCTGTTTACGTTACCTGGTCTCTGTGTTTTTATTACTTTTTGCCACTTTTTTGGGAAATGTGTAGCGGTACTATGTACCCAAAACTCATTCACATAGGGAGGGGCCGGGATCTAGGGTCCCCCTTGTTAAAGGGGGCTTCCAGATTCCGAAAAAGCTCCCTGCCCGCAGGCAGACCCCCCACAACCACCAGCCACGGTTGTGGGGATGAGGCCCTTGCCCCATCAACCCTATGTTATGGGCATGTGGCCTGGTATGGATGAAGGCCCTTGTCCTCATCAATATGGGTGCAGAGCCCCCCTTGTCCCAAAGCACTCACCCCACCATGTTGAGGGCATGTGGCCTGGTATAGTTGGGGGGGGGGTCGCTTGCCTCTCCCCCTTCTTTTCCTGAACGGACAGGCTGTATGCTTGGATAAGGGTCTGTTCTGGATTTTGGGGGGAACCCCACGCCTTTTTTTAATTTTGGCGTGGGGTTCCCCTTAAAATCCATTTTAGACCCAAAGGACCTGGTATGGACTTGGGGGGGGGACCCCACGCAGTTTTCTAAAACATTTTTCTATTGCCGGGCAATTGCTGGAATTCTTTTCTTTACATTCATCTGTCAGTGGGGAAGCCCGCTGACAGATGATGAGTCATGGTTGTTAAGGACGCGGGCGGCCGGCTTACCGGCCAGCTGCTTAACAACTAGCTATTCTTTACACAGAGTTCTAATCGGTCGATTGTTTTTCGACCGATCCGAATTCCAAACTTTCTGAAAAGTTGGAATTTGTTAGAAAACTAAAAGGAATTTACCAAAGTCGAAACTAAACGAATTCCGAAACCAAACCAAACAAATTCCATAATGAAATGAAATTAGTAACCTAACGGATCTGGAACAAAACAATTTTTCCATTCTGCACATGTCTAACTGCCGCACCGGTTATATGATAACGTTGTACTGCACTAGTGACAGTATGTAAAAAATTTATCGAATTTTCCTTTTTTTTATCTTAATTTTCCAAATAATTGTGGCAAAAAATTGCAACTTCAAAAAACTCGCCATGCCTCTTTCTAAATACCTTGGACTGTCTACTTTCCAAAAAAGGGGTCATTTGGGGGTATCTGTACTGTTCTGGCATTTTAAGGGCCTCAAGAAATGAGATAAGCCGTCAGTACATCAGGATTGATTGATTCTCAAATATATCCCTTAGTTTATGGCCTCTATACCTTTCCTACAGACTAAATAATAAACACTGATTTTGGTTATTTTGACCAAAGAAATGTAGCAGAATACAGTTTGGCCTAAATTTATGAAGAAAGATTTTGTATTTGCAAAATTTTATAACAGAAACCAAGAGAAACAATTTTTTTTTTCAAAATTGTCAGTCTTTTTTCGTTTATTAAGCAAAAAATAAAAACCCAGTGGTGATTAACCACTTGCCAGCCGCTGCACGCCAATATATACATCGGCACAATGGCAGTGGTGGGCAAATGGGCAAACCTGTATGTCCCCTTTAATTGGCGGGCTAGCGGGCGCACTCGCTGCGTACAGCGTGACCATGCCCGCGGGAACCGCAGACACGATGTCCGCCGGGTGCGCCGCAGAATGGCGAGATGCAAACAAGGCATTTTCCCGTTCTGCCTAGTGACATAACAGAGATCACTTCTCCCTGTCATCGAGAGCAGTGATCACTGTCATGTGAGTGGAAGCCCCTCCCACCCACAGTTAGAATCACTCCCTAGGACAAACTTAACCCCTTGATCGCCCCCTAGTGTTTAACCCCTTCCCTGCCAGTGTCATTTACACAGTAATCAGTGCATTTTTTATAGGACTGATCGCTGTATAAATGACAATGGTCCCAAAATAGTGTCAAAAGTGTCCGATGTGTCCGCCATAATGTTGCAGTCACGATATAAAATCGCAGATCGCCGCCATTACTAATAAAAAAAAATTAATAATAAAAATGCCATAAAACTACCCCCTATTTTGTAAACGCTATAACTTTTGCGCAAACCAATCAATATATGCTTATTGCAATTTTTTTTTTACCAAAAATATGTAGAAGAATACATATTGGCCTAAACTGAGGAAAAAAATTTGTGTTTTTTTTAGATATTTTTGGGGGATATTTATTAAAGCAAAAAGTAAAAAATATTGCTTTTTTTTTCAAAATTGTCGCATTTTTTTGTTTATAGAGCAAAAAATAAAAACAGCAGAGGTGATCAAATACCACCAAAAGAAAGCTCTGCTTGTGGGGAAAAAAAGGACGTCAATTTTGTTTGGGTGCAACGTCGCACGACCGCGCAATTGTCAGTTAAAGCGGCGCAGTGCCGAATCGCAAAAAGTGCTCTGGTCAGGAAGGGGGTAAAATTTTCCGGGGCTGAAGCGGTTAAATACCACCAAAAGAAAGCTCTATTTGTGTGAAAACAAATGATAAAAATGGTTATACATACAGTGTAGCATGAGCGCGCAATTGTCATTCAAAGTGCTGAAAGCTGAAAATTGGCCTGGGCAGGAATTGGGTGAAAATGCCCGATATTAAAGTGGTTAAGTACATGCAGGGGTAAAGCCACTAGATGGGGCTATGCCCTTGACTTTGCCTGGCACCCAACTTCCTATAAGCAGTAATTATACCCATACAGGACTCAAGTGTCCACCAGTAAAACTCTTCTGGAGAAAAGGGTTCTATGATGAGTGAAAACAAAATCCCATTTACTTATATAATAGAAAAGGATTGACTTGAGCAAATAAACAGATTTTCTGGACAGTGTTTATTGATCGGCCGCTTAGAGCAGCTTAATTTCTGAGATATGAATCTTTTATGGAAACATCCTTTATATTGAGCTACACATAATGCATCAATACAGAAAACTGCATGTGCAATACAATAAGTGATAATAGCATCCCATAAATTACAAAGCAATCTGTGCCAGCAGAGAAAGTTTCCATTAAGTGTGTTGAAAATTCTTCCAAAGCATTATATACAGTATATACAGCGTCTCCGCTCCAAACCACTGCAGCCAGTGCCGACCCGACTATACTCACCACTTACCTCTTGTACAGGGCACTTGGCCCGCTCTTTATAAACTTGCTCAGGTTTTGAGCACAGGGGTTATTATAGATCTAAAACCAATTACTTAGACCCCTTTTACACTCAGGCAGTTTTCAGGCGTTTTAGCGCTAGAAATAGCGCCTGAAAACCGCCTCCCACTCATTTCAGTGTGACTTTTCACACTGGGGCAGTGCGCTTGCGGGACGTTAGGAAAAGTCCTGCAAGCGCTCCCAAAATGCTCTACCCATTGAAATGAAGAAATGGAGAAACCCCCTAGGGGTGGGACTTTAAAGGCACTACCATAACAAGAATGATGCAAAAACGTATAAAGTTTATTGTACATAGAAAAAACACATAATAAATAAAGAATGAACAAATAAAGAAGGATGCATAATAATGTACAAACGTTTAGTGAAAAGACATGATACACAATCCTAAAATGGGTTTAGGATTGTGTATCATGTCTTTTCGCTAAACGTTTGTACATTATTATGCATCCTTCTTTATTTGTTCATTCTTTATTTATTATGTGTTTTTTCTATGTACAATAAACTTTATACGTTTTTACATCATTTTTGTTATGGTAGTGCCTTTAAAGTCCCACCCCTAGGGGGTTTCTCCATTTCTATGTTTATTTGGGATGTGGCGCACCTTTATCGTAAGCAGCTCTATTTGGATATCTTCGTTTCTTTTACCCATTAAAATGAATGGCTTCCAAAGCGCCTAAAAAAAGCACTTCGGAAGCGCCGCAACACAGGCGCTTTTAACCCCATCTTCGGCTGCTAGCGGGAGTTAAAAGCGCCCCGCTAGCGGGCGAAAAGCGCCGCTTAAACAGTGGTAAAGCTCTGCAAAAACGAGCGGTGCTTTACCGCTAATGCACCCTTACACACTGTCTAAGACCCCTTTTACACTGAGGCAGTTTGCAGGCGTTTTAGCGCTAGACATAGCGCCTGTAAACTGCCTCCCATTCACTTCAATGTGTGCTTTCACACTGGGGCGCTGCGCTTACGGGACGGTAAAAAAAGTCCTGCAAGCAGCATCTTTGGGGCAGGTTTGGAGCGTTATAAATAGCACTCCAAAAAACACCCCTGCCCATTGAAATGAATGGGCAGCGCTTCCAAAGCTACGCAAAAAACAATTTGAAAGCACCGCAAAACTGGTCTTTTTTCCTTTTTTTTTTAAAGCAGTGTCCCCCCCCCCCCCCCCAAAAAAAAAGCCAGCAGCTACACATACTGCTGCTGCTGGCTTTTACCAATAGGACACTTACCTGTCCTGGAGTCCAGCGATCTCGGCACCTGCAGCTGATGTTCCCATCAGCTGTCGAGTGCTGCCGCCTCCATTGCGGGTAAGGGTACCTGGCAGTGTAGCCTTACGGCTTCACGCCAGGAACCCTACTGCACATGTGCGAGGCCCAGCTCCTCTCTCCTACTGGACCGGTGACAAGGAGAGGAGAAGGGAGCCCCGTGGCCCAGACTCCCGGAAGTGGGAACAGGATACCTGTCGAAGACAGGTATCCTGTCCCCCCTCCCCCCGAAAGGTGCCAATTGTGGGACCAGAGGGGGAGAGGAGACAAATGAGCGGAAGTTCCACTTTTTGGTGGAACTCCGCTTTTAGGTCACGTTGTCATGTGACCTTAAAAAAAACAGCCCGCTAGCGCCCAAAAAGTGCCGTAAAAGCTCTGCTAAAGCGCCATAAAAATGACCAATGTTTTAGCGGCGCTTCAGTGTGAAAGTAGCCTAATATCCAATAAAAGCTTTACCATGTTATTGTCAATTCAGTATTTGTCTTCAATCTTTTGAAATTTTCAGTTTTCATGAAAAGAATACTTGTGATCCTGCCATGGAGGTCCTTGTTCAGGACTGTCTTCTTTTCTTGCTCCTGGCTTGCAGGGGCGTACGTACGGGGGTTGCAGTTGCGACGCGGCCCCATGTTCCAGGGGGCCTGTGCCCCCTGTGCACCTTAATACAGGAGTAGGCGACCTCAAAGAGGTGGAGATCTACCTGAACAACCTGGGAGAAGTCAAAGATCACGGGGCACAGTGTCACCTCCTCACACCTGATTTAAACCTCTAATTACCGTACTACTGCTTCGTAATCGCGTGAATTGCACAGCAATCATGGGTTTAAATCAGGTGGTGAGGAGGCAACATATCACTTCCTCACCACCTGTCAAACACACTCAGATCGCTTTTTCAGGGGAGGTACACACGATCGGAAATTCCCCCAGCAAAAGTCGGATCTGAGCTTTTGTTCAGAAATTCCGACCGTGTGTATGCTCCATCGGACTTTTGCTGGCGGAATTCCAGATTGAGAGCAGGTTCTCTATTTTTCGGTCGGAAAAACTTCCAATCGGAAATTCCGATCGTCTGTACAAATTCCGACGCGGAAAATTCCTACGCATGCTCGGAAACAATTCAACGCATGCTCGGAAGCATTGAACTTCATTTTCTCGGCTCGTCGTAGTGTGTGTGTACGTCACCGCGTTCTTGACGGTCGAAAGTTCACAGAACTTTTGTGTGACCGTGTGTATGCAAGGCAAGCTTGAGCGGAATCCCGTTGGAAAAACCATCCAAGTTTTTTCCGACGGAAAATCCGCTCGTGTGTACGGGGCATTTGTTGCATTCGGCAGCGCCCTTCTTAGGGCTCGTTCACATGTAAAGTTAGGGTGTGGTAAAACCCTGCAGTTGAATCGCGGTTTTACTGCCCCCAATCCCCACACCTTTTAGCTGCTGAGGCAAGGTGTACACATGCCGCAGCAGCAATTAAGCCCCCTGTTGCTTTTAGTGGATGCTACCACCTGCCAATTGCTACCCATTCAAGTAAATGGGACCACTCTGCAAGTGCCCCACAACTGCATGCTTCTGTGGGGTCCAAGGGGTTAAAGCAGGTGGTGTGAGAGCAGCACAACACTGCCTGCTTTAACCCCTTGTTTGCTGTACTGCACAAGGTTGCAGGGCACTTGCAAAGTAGCGTCATTGACTTGAATGGGCCATGCTTGGGAGGTGCTACACCCACCAACCATGACAGGGTGTATAACGCCTGCTGCGGCTGCAACACCCCTGGCCACTGCAGCTAAAGGGGGAGCGGTTGGGGCGGGGGTGATAAAAATATTTTAACTATGGGGTTTTGCCACCCCCACGGACTGCAAATGTAAATTAACCTTTACTGTTCTGAGCCCCCTATAAGGCTGCTTTCACACTGATGTGCTGCAGTTTACCTGCACCGTGGGTGCAGCGCAGCTTTCCTCGGTTAGCTGCGATTTGCCATTGACTTCTATTATATCCTGCAGCTGTGGTGTGCTTTCAGAAAGTGTGCCAAACCCCCAAGATATAATAGAAGCAGGGGGTGTGCTGGGTGTGCCTGGGCACACCCTAATCACCCTATGTGGTGCAGGCTCACCCTGCTGCCCGGGCCCCCAATGTGTTTATTATGCTTCAGTTTGTGAATGAACAGAAAGCTGCTCAGCACAGAGAACTTCCCATTCATTCACTGAAAGGGACTGGGGAATCTCTATCCTCAGTCGCTTTCTCTGTTTCAAAAGTGAGAGGTCTGTTTAGACCCCTGATATTTCACCAAAGCCCCCCAATGGGGCTCCTATAAAATTGTAAAAAATAATAACAAAATAAAATTGTAAAAAAATAAATACATAAAATGGTAAAATATATATATACGTATCCAGGAGCTGGTTAATATTGCTTGCATTATCAGGAGACACTCTGCAATATTGCTACAGTGCGGCTGTTTTCTCCTAGTGCCCAGCCTGGACTCTATGTTTCCGCATCCTGCAGTCAGGGTGAATGAGAACTAAGAATGGAGCAAAGCATCTTGGGATATGTAGTCCAAAAATCCAAGTTCTATACTCAGTAGGACTGTTATGGATTACAAATCCCAGTCGACTGGGGAAGTAGAACAGAATGCTGGGAGAGGCAATAAAAAGCCTGTGTGGGGCAGAATCACTCTCTTGGGACCATGGCCTGGATCTGCAAGCAGTGACTCGGTGTCAGAGTGCTGTGGCCAAGTTACAGCCTGTGCAACAGGGAGAAGGAAAGTCATTGCGGGTCGGTGCGGGAGCACCTACTGCCAGCCACTTCTGTTCGTTTAGCGGCAGCTTGGAGACTGCTCTCATCACATCCATGCCAGATCCCGCTGGGCTGCGGTGCGATGCGACATGGGGTCGTGCACCATCCCTCGAGCCAGACTTTTCAGAGGCCTGCTGCGTTACCCTCATGCCACTCTTCAATATCGAATGTCGCAGGGATTGGTGACATAACAAAGGACACTGCATGCAGACACCACTGTCTTGTTTCTCTGACTAAACCTGTAGGACTTTGTGCTAGACTTACTCTTTGCTGAGCAGCGACGGGGGCTCCTGCTAGCCAGGACTCCACAAGCATACTTTACATCACCCTGCTTGCCAGGACACCTTAAGTATACTTTATTTTACCCTGCTCGCCAGAAGAACACTTCAAGCACATAACCAAAGAGCTAGCTGAAGACGCATGGCCTTCCTTTCTTCTGAGAGACTACATCATATCCCCCCCCCCCCACAAGGTATTAAATCCATTAGTTCATAAGGGCCCATACTTTCACCCAAGACTCTATCTACTAAACCAGTGGGTCTAAAAACATAAAGGTTAAATAGTTTGAACCGATTCTTTGGGACTGTGATTTTAGGGAATAGAAGGGAGTGGTCTGAAATGGATCTGCTCATTCCCCTGCCCTCCTCCTGCCTGAACCCATAGAGTTCAATCCAAGCAGCGTGTGTTGGTTCTATATATATGCCTGTTTTACATTTGCTTCAACTATTATTTTTTGACAGTTTCTGCCGTCAGCGTTATTTGTTGCAAGAGGTGTCAATTGTAAGTTTTCATTGCTAAAAATCTTTCAATAAAATAAGATTCAACTGCTTTACTTGACTAAGTGTGTTGTTTCTAAGTGCTTTTTCTCACAAGGATGTCAGAACCCAGAGTGTCAGGGGTGTCAGAGGACTTGCAAGATCAGGGCAACCATTGGGGTACAGATCTTTCAAGCGGCCCTCATGGGGGTAGCGCTACATATAAAAATACAGTAACAAAAATAAGAAAATACTGACACCAGTGGCAGAACTACCAAGGTCGCACTTGGCCCTGGCATTCCGCCACCAGAGAGGGCGGGCCCTGGCAGGGGGTCAGAGGGGGCCTTTATGGCTTCTTGCACCGGGGCACTGAAGGATCTAGTTACACCTCTGGTACTGCCTATCAGTGCCTCCTCAGCAGGACTCTGAGCTGAGAGCACCTCTCTCATACAGCCCAAAGCCTGCATTGACAGTTCCCTCTTCCTCCTCCCTCACAAGGACAGTGAAGGAGAGTGCCGATCTGCTCTTTCTCCTGCCACCCCTCTCCTCCTGTGTGTGTAACGCAGGAAGTGTGTAGCCCAGCAGCTGGGTGATCAAGTTCAGCTGCTGGGCTTCACACTTTCCGCGGTGTACCCAAGAGACCCAGGAGGAGAGGGGCAGGAGGAGAAGGAGCAGATCAGCTCTCTCCTCTCCCGACTGAGGAGGGAGGGGGAACTGTCAGTGCAGGCTTTGGGCTGTATAAGAGATTGACGCTCTTAGCTCAGAGCCCTGCGGCCAGTAATCCCGTTGGACCCCACGACAGTGGCGGGCCTGGTCACAAGTGCGACCTTTAGGCAAAACTGATGGGCAGCACTGATAGGCAGCATTGATGAGCACTAATAGGTGGCACTGATAGGTGGCATTGATTAGCACTAATAGGCAGCACTGATAGGCGGCATTGATGAGCACTGATAGGTGACACTGATGGGCGCTGATAGGCGCCATTGATGAGCACTGATAGGTGGCACTGATGGGAACTGATAGGCTGCATTAATGAGCACTGATAGGCATCACTAATGGGCACTGATAAGCGCCACTGATGGACACTAATAGGTGGCATTGATTAGCACTAATAGGTGGCACCGATAGATGGCACCGATAGGCGGCATTGATGAGCACTCATAAGCGGCACTGATAGTCAGTGTCCTGATTATAAGTGTACTGACAATCTTGCCGGTTAACGTCTCTCCTTTCCTCACACAGACACAGCGTGGGAGGAAAGGACTGCCGATAACCGGCAAGTCTGTTGACATGTGATCGGCTGATCATATGGTATAGGGGCGCTGTGATTGGCTCTTTACCATGATCTGTGATCCGCAGGACACAGAAGTCAAAGAGTGCGCTGGATGCACGCCCCAGGGAGCAAGAGGGAGGCAGGGTTCTGGGAGGATGTCCATAGACACCCTCCCAGAACTGGAAGTCTGGGGCTCGAATGAAAGGGGGGAGTCAGGGGGGCTCTTCATGGTTTCTTAAACCGGGGCCCTGAAGGTTCTAGTTACAGCTCTGCCCCCTATCTCTATAGTGCTGCTCATCTCCTCTGACTTCCATCTCTATAGTCCCTCTCATCTCCTCTGCCTTCCATCTCTATAGTGCCTCTCATCTCCTCCGCCTCCTATCTCTAGAGTGCTGCTCATCTCCATTGCCTTCCATCTCTATAGTCTCTCTCATCTCCTCTGCCTTCCATCTCTATAGTGCCTCTCATCTCCTCCACCTCCTATCTCTATAGTGCTGCTCATCTTCTCTGCCTTCCATCTCTATAGTGTTGCTCATCTCATCTTCCTTCCATCTCTATAGTCCCTCTCATCTCCTCCGCCTCCTATCTCCATATTACCGCTCATCTCCTCTGCCTCCTATCTCTATAGTGCTGTTTATCTCCTCCGCCTACCTCTATAGTGCCTCTCATCTCTTCCACCTCCTATCTCTATAGTGCCAGTCATCTTCTCCGCCTCCTATCTCTATAGTGCCTCTCATCTCTTCTGCCTCCTATCTCTATAGTGCCGGTCATCTTCTCCGTCTCCTATCTCTATAGTGCCGCTCATCTCCTCTGCCTCCTATTTCTATAGTTTCTCTTATCTCCTCCGTCTCCTATCTCTATAGTGCTGCTTATCTCCTCCGCCTCCTATCTCTATAGTGTCTCTCATCTCCTTTGTCTCCTTTCTCTATAGTGCCTCTCATCTCTTCCGCCTCTATCTCTATAGTGCTGCTTATCTCCTCCACCTCTTATCTCTATAGCGCCACTCATCTCCTCCGCCACCTATCTCTTTAGTGCCACTCATCTCCTCTGCCTCCTATCTCTATAGCGCCGCTCATCTCCTCCGCCTCCTATCTCTATAGTGCCTCTCATCTCCTCCCCCTCCTATCTCTATAGTGCCTCTCATCTCCTCCCCCTCCTATCTCTATAGTGCCTCTCATCTCCTCCACCTCCTATCTCTATAGTGCCTCTCATCTCCTCCGCCTCCTATCTCTATAGTGCCTCTCATCTCCTATCTCTATAGTGCCGCTCATCTCCTCTGCCTCCTACCTCTATAGAGTTGCTCATCTCCTTTGCCTCTTATCTCTATAGCGCCGCTCATCTCCTCTGCCTCCTATCTCTATAGTGTCTCTCATCTCCTCCGCCTCCTATCTCTATAGTGTCTCTCATCTCCTCCGCCTCCTATCTCTATAGTGTCTCTCATCTCCTCCGCCTCCTATCTCTATAGTGTCTTTCGTCTCCTCCGCATCCTATCTCTATAGTGCTGCTCATCTCCTCCGCCTCCCATCTCCATATTGTCATTCCTCTCTTTCACATCCGCTCTCCATAGCATTACTTATCTCTTGGGCTTCACCTCTCCATAACACCAATAAGGAATGCAGAAGAGTATTCTGTACGCTATGAAGTCAAAGGGCCGGCAAAATTCCAGCCAAGAGTTCCCCAGTTTGATTCCTGCCCAGGACCCCAAATGATCATCTTAGCTCAGGCCTGGGCTCAAGAGCTGACGATAAAAGGTTTTGGACAGGCCCTTTATTTTGCTTGACAATATTGCTTGATTGTTGACTTCTGTCCAATGAATAAGAAAACACAATGAAAATACACAGATATAATATATTTCTCTTGGATTTATTAAATTCACATTCTTCAGTCCAGGACTGAAATAAAACTCTAGGCGTTGTGTTTTCCCATATTCAGTGCATAGCAAGGTGTTTCCATCACAAATGAAGAAACAGACGGGATAAATAATGAATCTCTAAGCAACCAAAAGGCACGTCATGAATTAAAATACTTTAACAAAAAATACTGCAGGTAAATGCCAATAGAATATCTTTGGCTATGGATTGATATGTGCATTATAAAATAAGATAATAAAATAAACATATATCTGTGTTGGTACATTTGAAACATATTGAAAGGTTGCCGTGAGATATGAACATTTCATTGTAAACATAGAACAGCCGCCGGTTAGTCCTCTGCAAATGCTGAAAGGAAATCATTTTTATGGCTACAACAGAATTCTTCGTGTTCTGAGTTTACAAACTTGTAACGGGTATTAAAAAAAAAAAAAATTGCTGTGATCACCGAGTTTAAAGGCACGGTCCACCCAATAGCATTTAAGGAGGGTCTATTCAGCTGGGGGCTTCTTTTCCTTGTTGGTGATCCCCAATGGTGAAGTCACGCTGCCTCCCTTCACCCTCACATTGGAGATATGGGTGTCCCAACCCAACTTTGTGGTACTCATAGGCGTCGTCAGGGGGTGGCTATTGAGGCTGTAGCCCTGAATCTGGAGCCCATAACCCCGAGTCTGCAAAAAGGTTGGTGACCGCTGCTATGGGCTGTAGGCCCAGATCTTTTGCAGACCTAGCAACACCCCTGGTGGTACTACTACTCCTATAAGTCCCGGTGTTAACACCGGTGCGACCTGTCATGTGGCAGTTCCAATTCACATGGCAAGTCACAGCCTGTTTTCGGCAACGGAACCCTTCATATCACCGTGACTCACGTTGCAGCAATTATGAAAAATTTCATTAACACTTGCTTAGACTTCTGTTAAATGAAGTCGCAAGCTGCAATTAATTCGTTCGTCAGTGCAAAGCACCGGTGTGAACTGGGACTGAATGTATTCTCAATGATACAGAACAGGGGTCTCCAAACTTTCTAAACAAGGATTTCCCAACCTTTTAACCCTAGAGGAACCCCAAAAATAATTTTCATGTCTTGAGGAACCCTTTTAAAACCAAATCATCAGGGCTCAATAGGAACGATGCTCCTTATATTGGTGGTCAAGGAAGAATGTCCCCCTTAAAGTGGTGTTCAGATTGCCACCCTTAAGGACAGCTAAAAAGATATTTGGTGTCATGCCGTTGGCTTTGCGAAGTGGTGCTGAACCTTGAACTCTGTAGGCATCATCAAATAGGTGGTTCATCAGCCACAGCTCAAAGAACCCCTAGCAACCTATGGAGGAACCCTGATTGAGAATGGCTGTTCTAAACGAAGGGCCAGTTTACTGTCCTTCAGACTTTAGAAGGGCCGGATCTCTGGCCACTGGAAATAGAAAAATGTCCTAGCATCAGCAGAAGTAAACAATGCCCCATCTTTGGTGTCAGTGAGAGGAGTAGTGACCCATCGTTGGTGTCATTGGGGGGAACTGTGCCCCATTGTTGGTGTCATTAGGAGCAATTGTGCCCCATCTTTGGTGTCAGTGAGAGGAGTAGTGACCCATTGTTGGTGTCACGGGAGGAACTGTGCCCCATCTTTGGTATCAGTGAGAGGAGTAGTAACCCATCGTTGGTGTCATTGGGGGGAACTGTGCCCCATTGTTGGTGTCATTAGGAGGAATTGTGCCCCATCTTTGGTGTCAGTGAGAGGAGTAGTGACCCATTGTTGGTGCCATTAGGAGGAATTGTGCCCCACCTTTGGTGTCAGTGAGAGGGGTAGTAACCCATTGTTGGTGTCATTAGGAGGAAGTGTGCCCCATCTTTGGTGTCAGTGAGAGGAGTAGTGACCCATTGTTGGTGTCATTAGGAGGAAGTGTTCCCCATCTTTGGTGTCAGTGAGAGGAGTAGTGACCCATTGTTGGTGTCATTAGGAGGAATTGTGCCCCATCTTTGGTGTCAGTGAGAGGAGTAGTGACCCATTGTTGGTGTCATTAGGAGGAATTGTGCCCCATCTTTGGTGTCAGTGAGAGGAGTAGTGACCTATTGTTGGTGTCATTAGGAGGAAGTGTGCCCCATCTTTGGTGTCAGTGAGAGGAGTAGTGACCTATTGTTGGTGTCATTAGGAGGAAGTGTGCCCCATCTTTGGTGTCAGTGAGAGGAGTAGTGACCCATTGTTGGTGTCATTAGGAGGAAGTGTGCCCCATCTTTGGTGTCAGTGAGAGGAGTAGTGACCCATTGTTGGTGTCATCAGGAGGAATTGTGCCCCATCTTTGGTGTCAGTGAGAGGAGTAGTGACCTATTGTTGGTGTCATTAGGAGGAATTGTGCCCCATCTTTGGTGTCAGTGAGAGAGGAGTAGTGACCCATCGTTGGTGTCATTGGGAGGAACTGTGTCCCATTTTTGGTGTCAGAAGATGAAATACTGCCCATTTTTGGCCCGGATAAAAGCAAGCAAAAGGCCGCATCTGGCCCCCGGGCCGCAGTTTGGAGACCCTGATATAGAATATAAATCCAACAGAGAGTGTGGGGACCTCTAGAGCCCCCAACCTGTAAACTCACTACCTCGAGTGATGCAAGAAACTGATAAGTAGTTTAGCCCTCGTTCACACTGGAGCAACTTGTCGTGCAATTTGATAGATCAAATCGCATCACAAGTCGCACCCTTTTGTCGGAAATCGCACTGTTAAAATCGGTACAACACCGACTTCGATTTGAAAAAAGAAGTTCCTGCAGTACTTTTGGCGATTTTGGGTGTGGCTTGCGTAGACATCTGTGCATGAAGGCGCACAGATGTCTTCCAAGTTGCAACCGAAGTCGCACTGACATGCGGCTTTGAAATAATGTGATTTCAGATAAAGTTGCGCAATTTCAAAGCCGCAGTCAATGTAAACGAGGGTTTAAAGTCAAATCTCGGGGACAGGATGTGGAAGAAAATCTTCCAAATTGGGCATGAAGTAAAAAAAGATGACAAGGGCTACAACTCTCTCACTCTACAAAACAAAGGTAGGGGCTGGATTTTCACTTTCAGTGGGCATCTAACCTAAAAAGGGAACGTGTTTTGGGTAGACGCCAGGAGAATTTTCATAAGATATCTCAGGGTTATTTAGGCTGTAACAGTCCTCTGAATGTTAATCTCTATACCAATTGCAAGGCATGGGCTGATAAAATATCTAAATAGGACTGTGTATTCATTCTTTTAAATTTTGATAGACATGTGCACTAACAAAAAATTTGTTCGTTTTCGATTTATTCTTTTTTTGCTTTTTTCGGACATTCTAAATTTTTTTTTTTTTTTTTCAGATTTGCGAATTTTCGGATTTTCGAATTTCTGAATTTCCAGATTTTTGAGTTTCCGAAAAAAGCAAAAAAACAAATAAAATTTGTAAATTTGAAAATTTGGAATTTTTTAACTGATTTTCCTTTTTTTCAGATTTGCGAATTTCTGAATTTCCGAAAAAAGCAAAAAAAACAAATAAAATTCGGAAATTCAAAATTGTTTTACTGATTTTTCCTTTTTTTCAGTTTTGCAAATTTTCGGATTTTCGAATTTTCGAATTTCTGAAAAAAAGCAAAAAAAACGAATAAAATTCTGAAATTCTTAAATTTGGAAATTTTTTACTGATTTTCTTTCTTTTTTTCAGGTTTGCAAGTTTTTGGATTTTCGAATTTCTGAATTTCCGAATTCCGAAAATCTGAAAAATTCGCAATTCGAAAATCTGAAAAAAAGAATTAAAATCTGTAAAATTTGAAATAATAACTAACTAATAAATTATAGGTATTGGAATTTCCTTTCAAATTTGGCTGTTTGTGAACGTAACGAATACGAATTTATCCGAAGTTACGAATTATCCTAAATAACGAATGCCGCATCTAAACAAATGGAATGGAACAAATTAATAATAAATAATAATAATAAAAAAGTTTTATTATTGTTATTTATTATTATTAGATCATTACGTTCCATTTGTTTAGATGCGGCATTCGTTATTTCAGATAATTCGTAACCTCGGATAAATTCGTACTCGTTATGTTCGCTAACAGCTAAATTTGAAAGGAAATTCCAATACCTATAATTTAATATTTATTATTAGTTATTTCAGATTTTCAGGTTTTCGAATTTTCAGATTTTCATTCTTTTGAATGTTCAGATTTTCATTCTTATTTTTGGATTTTCAAATTTCCAAATCTTGGAATTTTCCAATTTCCAAATTCCAAAATTTTCCAATTTCCGAATTTCGAACTTATGAAATTTAGAATTTCCAAAATTTCGAATTTCCGAATTTTGAATTTCCGAAATTTAGAATTTCTGAAATTTAGACATTCTAAAATTCCGAATTTTCCAGTTTTCGAAATTCAGAATTTCCGAAGTTTAGTGTTTTCGAAAATTTGAAAATTCGGAAAATCAAAATTCGGAAATTCGAAATTTCTGAAATCGAAAAATTCGGAAATTAATGAATTTTTCAAAATTTGTTAAAAAACTAATTCGGAACTAAACGAATTGCACATGTCTAGATTTTGATACCTTAAAGTGTCTGGCAGGCCTGTCCATGTGTCAGGATGACTGGCAGCAGCTCAGTGAAGCACAACAGAGAAGAGGGAAGCCCTGATGGGTTTTATGAAATGTACCCTCCCTGATATCCCCATTACACACATTTCATTGAGTCTGAACTGCCCCAACTGTAATATAAGTAGCTGGTCACTGCAGGGGGTATAAATGAGTAACTTCAGAAGACTAGGATACTTGAAATGCTCAGTGCTGGGGATGAAATCAGGAGTCCGGAGCTGGTATCCTTTACATGGAATCAAACACACAAACGGCAGTGGAGAACTACCACGGTGAATCATTAATTCCCACTTATCCAAGTTCTCCAGGCTGTGAAACATCGAAGCCCGAATCTGATATCAAATGTGCTGAGATGGGCTGGTTGTGAGAGGAAGTGCTGCAACAGATACCGGTTTATTGCAGTTGTCTATGGCAGTACATTTACTAGCAATATTACAGATGATTTCAGATAAGGGCTCTGTGTTTACACAGCCTTCAGTCCTTATATACACTATATTGTCAAAAGTATTGGGACACCTGCCTTTACACGCACATGAGCTTTAATGGCACCCCAGTCTTAGTCCGTAGGGTTCAATATTGAGTTGGCCCACCCTTGGCAGCTATAACAGCTTCAACTCTTCTGGGAAGGCTGTCCACAAGGTTTAATAGTGTGTCTATGGGAATGTTTGACCATTCTTCCGGAAACGCATTTGTGAGGTCAGGCACTGATGTGGACAAGAAGGCCTGGCTCGCAGTCTCCGCTCTAATTTATCCCAAAGCTGTTCTATTGGGTTGAGGTCAGGACTCTGTGCAGGCCAGTCAAGTTCCTCCACCCAAAACTCGCTCATCCATGTCTTTATGGACCTTGCTTTGTGCACTGGTGCGCAGTCATGTTAGAACAGGAAGGGCCATCCCCAAACTGTTTCCACAAAGTTGGGAGTATGAAATTGTCCAAAATGTCTTGGTATGCTGACACCTTGAGAGTTCCCTTCACTGGAACTAAGCCAAGCCCAACCCCCGAAAAACAACCCCCACACCATAATCCCCCCCTCCACCAAATGATTTTGACCAGTGCACAAAGCAAGGTCCATAAAGCCATGGATGATCGAGTTTGGGGTGGAGGAATTTGACTGGCCTGCACTAAGGATGAGCTCCGGCGTGTTCGCATGCTGCACAGGCCGATCCCGCCAGGAAGTCGGCACGGCGCAGCGCTAATCACAGACAGTGAGACATTTTCCCGATGTGCGGATGCAGAGCTGGGGAAATGTCTCACTGGCTGTGATTAGCGCTGCGCCGTGCCGACTTCCTGGCGGGATCGGCACATGCAGCATGCGAACACGCCGGAGCTCATCCTTAGCCTGCACAGAATCCTGACCTCAACCCAATAGAACACCTTTGGGATGAATTAGAGTGGAGACTGTGAGCCAGACGTTCTCATCCAACATCAGTGCCTGACCTCACATATGTGCTTCTGGAGGAATGGTTAAACATTCCCATAGACACACTCCTAAACCTTGTGGACAGCCTTCCATGAAGAGTTGAAGCTGTTATAGCTGCAAAGGGTGGGCCAACTCAATATTAAACCCTACGGACTAAGACTGGGGTGCCATTAAAGTTCATGTGCGTGTAAAGGCAGGCGTCACAATACTTTTGACAATATAGTGTAGATATTAATAAGGCCTGTAATTCACTGAGCGGTGCCTATAAATGTGTAAGAGTTTACCTTTCTCCTGGAGAATATTCTCAATTGACCTCTACAATGATATAGAAGTATAGTTTTGCTTTCACACAAATCTTTGTGTTCACGCCACTATACCCTCGTTGTTATAGCGGCAAAATTCGTAACTTTGGATAAATTCGTACTCGTTCACTAACAGCCAAATTGGAAAGGAAATTCCAATACCTATAATTTAATATTTATTATTAGTTATTATTTCAGATTTTCATTCTTGTGAATGTTCAGATTATCATTCTTATTTTTGGATTTTCAAATTTCCAAATTTTCAAATTTCCTAATTTCGAATTTTCCGAAATATTCCAATTTCCGAAATGTCGAAATTCCGAACAATCGCGTTTTTCTGGGACTATAAAAGAATGTTCTCATTGGCTGCTGTAGATTAGCACACATATTGCACAGGAAGGTTTAAGGGACTCTTTAAAAGCACATTACGGGGCTTAGCCTGTTTAATTCCATATGGAAGTTAAGGGCTGTGTAAATGCTGAGCCCTTATCTAAGGGGATCCCATATCACCTTCTTAAGCTGGGTACACACTGTCCGAAAACTGGACCGGCCAACTTTCGGTCAGAGTGTGCAGCAGTCTGTTCGATAGAAACTGATCTAAAGGCCGGCTTCTGTCAAAAGGAAATGCTGAAAAGCCAGTATCTGATCAGTGCTCGCAGCCAATGACTGCGGGTGCTGATCAGTATATTGTGGCGGGGGGTACAATAGCACAGTGGGGCAGACCCGCACTGTGTTGGTATAGCGATCTACCTTTTTTTTTTTACCCGCTGGGTTGCACAAAAAAAAAAAACTTGCAGTGTGTACCCATCTTTAGGGAAGGTACTGCCCTAGACACCCAAACTAAAGAAGGATCTGTGGTGACATTTCTCCTAACAACCAGCCCATCTCAGCCCAGCTGTTTTCAGATACGGGGCTTAGAAGTCACACAGCCCCCGGCTCTGTGTTTTAAAATGAAGAAGAACTCCACTAAGAAGCTATTCTTTTCCAGAAATGGGACCCCAGTAGAGAGCAGAAAGTGATCAGCCCCCCAGGCTCCAACCCTAACCAAATATCCCCTGGCAATATTACCCTTTGGGGCACATTCACAGCACGGCACTAACACACGTTATGGGCGCTGGTTACGCTGGGGCGCTATTCACTGTGAATTGCAACCGCTTTCACAATGCACCTGCACTGCAACACAACAAAAAAAAAACTAGAAATGCATTAGTGTGCATTGCAGTGAACTGCGGTAGCAAAAACGCAGGGTGATATAGAGGAACATCTTTGGCATAGTAGTCTTTATTGACTATACTGTACATAGGGCTGCCATTGGACGGGTGGCTTCAGGATGCACTTGGCAGGGCTTTCATCAGCTGGTGTGTTCTTAACTGTATGGCTTCATTAACTTCATAGCAGCGTAATTCTGCAAGAGAAAAAACAGGAGACAATCACAGCATTGGTTTTACAAGAAGATGCAGCAATCTCACAGGATGGTGGAAATTCTTCACACTTGTTCTGCTTGTGATCCCTACTGATCAGGTGTGCTAATAGGACAGTCGAGCAACAGCACAGAGACTACAATATCTTATAATTGCTTGAGATTCTTCAGAAATCTTTTCAATAGGCTTCCAAGGCTGGTCCAAGCTAGATTGTGGTTGCCAACAGTGACATGCAAAGGGTTCACAAGTGGACCGCTGTGACCAAAGCAAGGCTAGTGGCGCTAACCAGTGCTGGCAGCCTTGACTCTGCTTCAACAGCTAATAGGTGGTTCTGAGAGGGGACGCATCTATCAGCAGTGTTGGTAGGAAGTGGGGAGAGTTGAGGTTTACTTTTGGTGTCTCTAATGCCGTGTACACACGGGCGGACTTTTCGACCAGACTGGTCCGAGGGACCGAATCCGGCAGACAATCTGACCGTGTGTGGGCTCCATCGGACCTACAGCTGACTTTTTCGGTCAAAAATCTGATGGACTTTAGATTTGGAACATGTTTCAAATTTGTCCGACGGACTCGAGTCCGGTCGAAAAATCCGCTCGTCTGTATGCCAGTCCGACGGCGAAAACCCACGCTAGGGCAGCTATTGGCTACCGGCTATCAACTTCTTTATTTTAGTCCGGTCGTACGTCATCACGTACGAATCCGTCGGACTTTGGTGTAATCGTGTGTAGGCAAGTCTGTTCGTTCAAAAGTCAGTTGGAAGTCCGTCAAAAGTCCGTCGGAAAGTCCGCCCGTGTGTACGCGGCATAATACTGGAAAACTGTCCAGGCACAGAAAAGAAACTTGTCTGGCCTCTTTAAAGAGACCCTACCTGACGTTCCCCCGCAGGAGAAGAGCCATAATACTCACCTCTTACACTGTGGTAAGAGATCAGAGGAAGGAGCCACAGCAAGGTGTCCAAGACACAAGCACACTCCGAAAGTATTGGATGCCAAATTGTCTTATGAAGGCTGCAGTGTCAGAACAGAAACAAAGGAAAGGCCACCAGAGAGGTGTGTATAAAGCCTCGTACACACGATCGGATTGTTGGCTAACAAAACCGTGGACTTTTGTCCGAAGGGCGTTGGCCCAAACTTGTCTTGCATACACACGGCCACACAATTATTGGCCAACAATCACGAACGTAGTGATGCACTACATGGTTTTTCAGCTCTTTAGCGCCACCCTTTGGGCTCCTTCTGCTAATTTCGTGTTAGTAGAAGTTTGGTGAGTGTTGATTCGCACTTTTTATTTCACGCTTTTCATTTCGCGGTTTCCAGTTTGTTCCTGAACAGCTGTTCGTCAACCAGACATGTTGCGGAATCGGAGGAGATAACCTGTTATTTATTATTGGCCTTGGAGTTATTGCTTTGACATTATTTTTTGGTTGAATAATAATGATTTGATTTGGTATATTTTCTATACTTTTGGATGCATAGAATGCACTTTTTGGTTAAGTTCTATTGGCAAATAGCATGTCTAATTTTATTTGTTTTTTTTTTTAATGCACAATAAAAAAAAACGTGTAGAATAATAATAAATAATGTGTTTTACTTCAAATGACAGTTTGGGAGTAGGCAGTTAGATTTAAAAAATACAATGTAAAATTAACAAGGGACACCAACATAGTTGTATCTTTGATCTTAAAAACTACGGGATAATGGTGTTGTGGTAACTTGCCCAAATAAAAGAAAAAAAAGCATAATAATATTATTCTTGATATCACTAGAAAAAAAAACCTTTGAAAATGTGTTTGCAATAACTCCATCAGTATCACCAGCAAAGCAGCATCATTATTATCCCATTAAAGAAGAAAAGAATTGTGCGCTGCATTTCGAGATTTCATAATTTGCCGCGCCACAAATGTTAATTCTCCATTACGAACGCTAGTTTACAAGACCGACCGCTTCCGGCTCATCCTTGCTTACGAGCATGCGTGTTTGTACTTTGGACTTTTGTCTGACGGACTTGTGTACACACGCTCGGAAAATCCGACAACAGACATTTGTCTGCTGAAAATTTTTAAATCTGCCATCCAACATTTGTCCGCGGAAAATCCGACAACAATTGTCCGATGGAGCGTACATGCGGTCGGATTTTCCGCCAACAGCCTGTCATCACACAATTCCCGTTGGAAAGGCCGATCGTGTGTACGAGGCTTTACACTGTGGTCCTCTTCTCCATAGCAGGCTTGAATGGAGGAGAAGATTTGGATGCCGCACACCGGATGTAGTCAAAAAACTTCACTTTATTGAAAAAATGGGATCATCAAAATAACAAAATAACAAGACTGTCATGCAGAAAGTACAGGTAAGCTGACGCGTTTCGCACTCAGGACTGAGTGCTTACTCATAGCTGAGCGGTGGAAACACTTTCTTTGCTTGTCCTCTTCTCCATACCTAGAGGCTAGAGATCAGAGGAAGGAGCCACAGCAAGGTGTCCAAGACACAAGCACACTCCGAAAGTATTGGATGCCAAGTTGTCTTATGAAGGTTGCAGTGTCAGAACAGAAACAAAGGAAAGGCCACCGGAGAGGTGGGTATTAGGCTCTTCTCTTGCAGAGAACTTCAGGTACATATTTATTAGAGACTGACAGGGTCTCTTTAAAGACTGCTGTAATCTTAACCATTTTTTATGCCGATGCATATGTGATCCACTTGTAATTGTTGACTCCCTTCCTCTAAAAATGCTAATTGCCTGGTTATTACAATAATTTAATGCTTTTGGTTGGCTGGCCGGGAACATGTTTCCAGATAAGGAGTTCCATGTATTGAAAGCTTCTAGAGCTAGGATCTTGTAAATGTTGTATTCAATGGTATATGGCTCCTGGTGCAGAATGGTGAATATGATGCTATCAGGCATTAGGTTAGGGGTTAGGTTAGTTCAAAGGTTAGGACTTAGGGGTGGACAAGCTATATGTTAGGATTAAGGGCATAGCGAATGGCTTAGTAAAGTCAAAATGTTTTTTTTTTTTTAAGTTTGGATAGTAGGAAAGAGATAAAAAATGTGTCAGGTTATTTTGCTGTCAGCATTCTATTGGGGGGATTTACTTTAACTTGCTGTCTGTTTGTGGCGCCTCCTGACAGGTAATGCAGGCTCACCCAGAGCACCTGACTGGTCTAAGCACCAGCTGGTTTTCACCAGAGCTCCAGATGGTGGACATGGATCATCAGTTGATGTCTCTTTAGACGAAACGCGTCGGGACGAGCCCTGCTGATGTCATTGCGTTACCCACAAACTTAAATTTTAAGCGTTTGATCCACTGTCTAAATGTGAGTGTTTCCAATTTTCTTTTAATAAATTTTACGTTTATACGGATTCACACTATGTGGAGTATTTTCTTTGTTTGGTCATGCTATTTTGAACACTTGAGAGGATTTGGTCTGACAAGTTGGCTGCTTCTAAAGACCGCTTCTTGGTGACATCTCTTGACCAATTGGATTGTCTTACAACTTGATCTGGAACTCAGACGTGGAGGTCTCATATTTTGGTGGTTGCACCATAAGCCTTGTTGACTCCCTGAGCATATGCCCATTTGAGTCCTCTCACTCCGGTAAGCCTCCTCACTAACCGGTGGTGGTTCTATTGTCTGTGTCCTCACCTCAACATTGATGTCACGTGGAATCCCACTTCTAGCTACACAATTTGTTTTCACCGTTTATTTAAAGACTGCTATGTTTATGTTTTAAAACAACTTTTGTATGATGGCACATGGACTTTAGTTTGGGTGTAAATTTCACATCTCATTTTCATTATTATTAGTTTTTGTGGTCATTGCACAGTGTACATTAGTTTGTATACATACGTATGCATGCATCCCCAAGCAGGCAGTCCCATTGCTGTCACCTGGGACACAGTACCTGCATGGACAAAGCCCCTGTTCCCAATGTAGCATCCAATGTCACATGTGGAGCAGCGGTGGTGTCCCAACTGACAACAATGTGACTGTCTGCACAGGTTACCTATGCATCGCTGTGTGGGGGAACACGGTCCTCACATGGGGCACGGATTAATACACTCCATGTGAATGAGGCCTTACTGTATTACTGTGTAAATGAGTGACAATCACACAGCAATAACATTTTACAAGCAATGTCCAGTTTCAAAGCTCCATCTTTTGGGCAACAAGGTAATCGGTCCACACTACAGACACAATACAGTATTAACATATACTGAGCGACAAATAGGACACAACAAAGAAAGAGTGAGAGAAAGAGAGCATGAAGGGAGAAAGGAAGAAAGGAGAGTAGAGGAAAGAGAGAACAGGGAAAAGGGGAGAGGAGAGGAGAGGAGGAAAAGGATAGGAGAGATGGAAGAGGAGAGGAGAGAAGAGATAGAAGTGGAGAGGAGAGAAGAGATGGAAAAGGAGAGAAGAGAAGAAATGGAAGAGGAGAGGAGAGAAGAAATGGAAAAGGATAACAGAGAAGAGATGGAAGAGGATAACAGAGAAGAGATGGAAGAGGAGAGGAGAGAAGAAATGGAAAAGGAGAGGAAAGAAGAGATGGAAGAGGAAAGGAGAGGAGAGATGGAAAAGGATAACAGAGAAGAGATGGAAGAGGAGAACAGAGAAGAGATGGAAAAGGAGAGGAGAGAAGAGATGGAAGAGGAGAGAAGGAAGAAGAGATGGAAGAGGAGAGAAGGAAGAAGAGAGGAGAGGAAAGAAGAGAAGAAAGAGGAGAGGAGAGGAAAGAAGAGAAGAAAGAGGAGAGGAGAGAAGAGACGGAAGAGAAGAGAAGATAAGAGAAGAGATGGATGAGGAGAGGAGAGAAGGGAAGGAATAGGAGACGAGAGATGGAAGAGGAAAGGAGAGATGAAAAAGGAGAGGAGAAAAGAGATGAAAGAGGAGAACAGAGAAGACATGGAAAAGGAGAGGAGAGAAGAAATGGAAAAGGAGAGGAAATAAGAGATGGAAGATGAAAGGAGAGAAGAGAAGTAAGAAGAGAGGAGAGAAGGAAGAGGAGAGGAGAAAAGAGAAGAGAAGAGAAGAGATGGGAAGAAATAGGAGAGGAGAGATGGAAGAGGAGAGGAGAGATGGAAGAGTAGAGGAGAGAAGAGATGGAAGAGAAAAGGAGAGGAGAGATGGAAAAGGAGAGGAGAGAAGAGATGAAAGAGGAGAACAGAAAAGACATGGAAAAGGAGAGGAGAGAAGAGATGGAAGAGGAGAACAGAGAAGAGATGGAAGAGGAAAGGAGAGAAGAGATGGAAAGGAAGAGGAGAGAAGAGATGGAAGAGGAGAGGAGGGAAGAGAAGGAAGAAGAGAGGAGAGAAGAAAAGGAAGAATATAGGAGAGATGGAAGAGGAGAGGAGAGGAAAGGAGAGGAGAGGAGAGGAGAGAAGAGAAGAGAAGAGAAGAGGAGAGAAGAGATGGAAAAGGAGAGGAGAGAAGAGATGGAAGAGGAGAGGGGAAAAAAGGAAAGAAGAGGAGTGGTGAGGGAAGAAGACAGGCGAAGGAATACCATAGTAGGGTGAAGGAAGAAGGGGTGAAGGGAAGAAGGAAAACAGAGAGGAGAGAGAAAAGGAAAATTTAAAGAGAAGAGATGGAAGAAGAGGCAGAAGTAAAGGCAAGAAAAGGAGTAGAGAGGGCAGAGATAAGGAACAGAGAGGAGATTCAAGGGAAAGGACAGGGGACAGGTAAGAGGAGGGGAGAGAGAACGAAAGAAGAAAAAATGGAAGAAGCAAGGAGGGGAGGGGGGGGGGGCAAAAAAGATATGGAAAAAGAATGGGGGAGGGGATATAATAGAAGGGGGGAAAGGAGGTGAGGGGAAGGAGACAGAGAGGAGAGGAAAGGAGGAGAGGGGAAGGGGTTGTGAGTAAAAGAGTAGGGAAGACATGATAGAGAAAAATGAGAAGAGAGGAGGTGGAAGAGAGGATGGAAAGGTAGGGGAGAGGAGCAAAATCTTACCGGGAAAGAGTAGAGGAATACTCCCAGGAAGAGGAGTATTAAAACAGTGATGAGGATAACCAGAAGGAGGCACTTGTATTTTCTCCAGAGGACGTACTTCAGTGTCTTGTAGGGAGATGTAAACCACAAGAATGATGTCTCTGGACGCCTGGGAACCAAACATACTTAGGTTACCTTCCAAGAAGGTCCATACACTGATATACATCCTAGTGTACACAGAGCAGGGGGTTATTTCTAGGTTTATTCCCCTGCTACAATTATAGCCTCCTCTTTAAAAAAAATAAAAAATTGTGCTACAGCACTTAATAGTACCGTATATACTCTGGTATAAGTCATTCCGAGTATAAGTCGAGGTCCTAATTTACCACAAAAAAATGGGAAAAACTTAGTGACCCAAGTATAAGACGAGGGTGAGAAATGCACAGCTACTGTAAGTGGAAAAGAGGGTCAACAATGCCCATTTGCAGCCTCACTGTGCCCATTTGCATGGCTCACTGTGCCCATTTGCAGCCATAGGTCCCCCGAACTTCAAACTCAGTAGTTAAGGGTTCCTAGATGCCCCCTAGCTGCAGCCAAAATTTGGGGTCTCTGAACCCAAATGGTCCCGAAATGACATTGCTGCAGATGGACACAGTTGACCGAATTTGGGGCCCTCTATCTCGGGGCCACTTAGTGCTAGGAACCCCAAATTTGGTGTGCAAACTCAGTGGAACTAGCACCATAAAATAAAGAAAGCTGGGGTTTCTAGCACCAAGTGTCCCGAGATACAGGGCCCCAAAAATCGGTTCAGAAAATGTCAAGCACTTTTCTGCAGCAGAGAATGACATTTTCCGAACCGGTTTGGGGCCCCTTGGTCCTAGGAACCCCAGCTTCGGTTCGGAAAATGCTAGGGCTTCAAAGTCGGTTCGGAAAATGAAATTTTTTGCTGCAGAAAAGTGCTTGACTCGAGTATAAGTCGAGGGGGGCACTTTCAGCACAAAAAAAGTGCTGAAAAACTCGACTTACACTCCAGTATATACGGTAAGTACATCTTTTCGTTTTCCCAGAGTCCCTCTGCAAAATCTCACTAATACCTACTGATCCAGCCAGTGAAGTCCACCTCATGCAGCTTCCTGTGATGGGGTGACTACTCTTCTGTATTTCTACTGTATTCAGAGCAGCATTGTCGCTCTCATGTAGACTGTACCTGTTTTTACTACAATGGAATGAGATGTTGCAGGGGGAGAGTGCCAAATCTGGTGTATCTCTGCATAGAAATCAGCTTTCAGTTTTTTTTTTTCAAATCTTAATTAAACAACCTGAAATTAGAAGCCGATTGGCTCCCATGCACAGCTGCACCAGATTTTGCACTTTCCAGTTTTAGTAAATCAACCTCTAAGACCCCTTTCATGCTGATGGACCAATCAGTTTTTCAGGCGGACCCGATCAGAAAACAGACAAAGCTCTCTATGGAGTGGCGGATGTCAGCGGAGGGATAGAGATCTGTTTCCCATCCGTCTATAGGATCGGATTAGATGACAGTCAGATGGAAATGGACAAGAAGTCCGTTTTCATCTGACCGCCCTATAGAGAAGAGCGGGCTGCGTACGTGTCTGCTCTGCATAGCGGATCGGACAGGGACCTGTCATCTGCCTGCTCAGCAGGAATCAGCGAAGAGACCCCTTGCTGAGCAGGCGGATCTGCTTGGTGGAGTCTGCCCAATCTGCAAGGGGCCTAAGAGTCACCCCAATCAAACAAGAGGCCAGTGAGGCCATGAAGGCAATCTTGCACTCTTGTTGCAGGTCAGAGGAACTCAAGCCTAAATCATTTTCTTGCTTTTGGTTGGAATAGGGGAAGGATTAGAACCTCTGTTAGGTTTTTATTGATATAGCCTTTGGCAGATTTTCCCTAACTTTTTGTTCAGAGGACAGTGAAAGGAAATTCCACTGCTGTCACCAGCATAGGAAGTCAGGAGGAATCACTATGGGAGTCACAGCAGCAAAAGGATCAAACCCTTCAGCACTCTATCAGGGAAAAAAAAGTTTTGGCTAGGCTTTCACTTTAAATAGTTAAGCACAGATATGGATGACATTCCTTGTGAATGTACCTTCATAAAGTCAGCAATTTCACGACAGAATGGTTTGTTAGTTACTAAACACCTTCTCACACTGGGCACATTCACTAAAATATGTCAGGATTAAATAACAAATAAAATAAAACATTAAAAAAAATAAGTCCTCTTCCAAAAATCAAATGTAAAAAGTATTAAATGGCGCATTATTCCACTTTTTAGAAATGTGACCAGTGAAAGATTAACTTATAAAAAGTCTTTCATGTCAAATATATCTATTTCACATAAGATGGGTCGCATTCTAATCCTTTGAATGTGTTAATTTTAAAGATTTAATTTTTAATTTTAAAAAACTAAATGGTGGCTCCTAGTGGGCAGAGAAAACTTACTTAGGGTCTTCTAATTTAGGATTCATATTTGGTTCTTCACGCCCCATACCCGCCGGCCGTTCGTCGTGTTCTTGCTCATTGACAATCTCTAATGTTAACTCTATCTTCCCCTGTAAGAGACAGAAAGGACAAATATATATCATATCATGAGTAATAAAGCAGTACTGGACTGAAACCACATCTCCAATAATAATAATAAAATAGTATTGTGACGGGAGTCACTTTGGACGGGGGGCTTGTGTCCAACAACTTTATGGGTGCCAATACTGTACATTGAATCAAACATGTACAAAATAAGTAAAATAATGTTTTATTATTATTTGCTGAACCACATAAAATACTCAGAAGTATAAAGTGATACAAAATGAAATGAACACAGGCAGGTATATACACCCCATATATCTACCCTTAATCATCCACTGGAAGGCAACAATATCCTTATAGCGCTGGACAATATATTCTATTCATTTAACAGTAGTTGATAAACGCAGTAAGATGGAGATAGTATTCAACACTTTTCTAAGATCCCAGCCTGCTTCACCAGGAAGTATGGGAAAATAAACCTGTGCATCCAATAACCAATCATGAGGGGTCCAAATGTGTATCCAGGGGAAGATCATGGGGGATAAAAAGAGGGGTATAAATGTATATCTGGGGGGAGATCACAGGGATAAAACGAGACATCTGAATGCATATCAAGGGACAGATCACAGGGATAAAAAGAGGGGCCCAAATATGTATCCAGGGAGAGATCACAGTGATAAAAAGAGGGGTCCAAATATATATACATAGAGAGATCACAGAGATAAAAAGATGGGTTCATCTGTGTATCCAGAGACAGATCACAGGGATGAAAAGAGGAATTAGTGCATGTCTAGGGGGAGATTACAGGGGATAAAAAGAGGGGTATGAGTGTGTATCCAGGGACGGATCATAGGGGATAAAAAGAGGTGTCCAAATGTGTATCCAGGGAGGGATCACAGGGATAAAAAGAGGGGTCCAAATGTATAGCCAGGGAGGGATCACAGAGAAAAAAGAGGGGCTCAAATATGTATCCAGGGAGAGATCACAGGGATGAAAAGAGGGGCCCAAATATGTATCCAGGGAGAGATCACAGGGATGAAAAGAGGGGCCCAAATATGTATCCAGGGAGAGATCACAGGGATAAAAAGAGGGGCCAAAATATTTATCCAGGGAGAGATCACAGGGATAAAATGAAGGGCCCAAATATGTATCCAGGGAGAGATCACAGGGATAAAATGAGGGGCCAAAATATGTATACAGAGACAGATCACAGGGATGAAAAGAGGAATTAGTGCATGTCCAGGGGAAGATAACAGGGGATAAAAAGAGGGGTATGAGTGTGCATCCAGGGTACGGATCATAGGGGATAAAAAGAGGGGTCCAAATGTGTATCCAGGGAGGTATCACATGGGATAAAAAGAGGTGTCCAAATGTATAGCCAGGGAGGGATCACAGAGAAAAAAGAGGGGCTCAAATGTGTATTCAGGAAGAGATCACAGGGATAAAAAGAGGGACTCAAACATGTATCCAGGGAGAGATCACAGGGATAAAATGACAGGCCCAAATATGTATACAGAGACAGATCACAGGAATGAAAAGAGGAGTTAGTGCATGTCCAGGGGGAGATAACAGGGGATAAAAAGAGGGGTATGGATGTGTATCCAGGGATGGATCATAGGAGATAAAAAGAGGGGCCCGAATGTGTATCCAGGGAGGGATCACAGGGGATCAAGAGGGGTCCAAATGTATAGCCAGGGAGAGATCACAGGGAAAAAAGAGGGGCTCAAAAGTGTATCCAGGGACAGATCACAGGGGATAAAAAGAGGGGTCCAAATGTATAACCAGGGAGGGATCACAGGGAAAAAAGAGGGGACCAAATGTGTATCCAGGGACAGATTACGGGGGATAAAAAGAGGGGTCCAAGGATAACGAAACTCAAAAAATGTCCTCAGGTACCTGTACTTCAGGTGGTTATCAGGGCACAGCAGCTTCCTATAAAGAACAATCATCACCAGATAGAGTACAAACTCAGTCTAGTGGTACTTCTAGCCAGTCCTTAAAGCGGGGGTCCACCCACACCGCCAAAAAAAAAAAAATACTAAAAGCCAGCAGCTACAAATACTGCAGCTGCTGACTTTTAATACATGGCATCTTACGTGTCCCAGGGTTCAGCGATGTCGGCAGGCGACGCAGAGAACCCGCTCGGTTCTCGGCAGCTGCCGCCGCCATCCTAGGTGAGGGAATCAGGAAGTGAAGAGTTGCGGCTTCACTTCCCGGTTCCCTACTGCGCATGCGCGAGTCGCGCTGCGCGTCCCAAGTGGTCCCCGCTCTCTCCTGGGAGCTGTGTGTTCCCAGCAGACAGCGCGGAGGGACAGGAAGAGGCGTAGACTCCGATGGGAGTCTATGCCGGAAGTGGGTGCAAATACCTGTCTTAGACAGGTATCTGCCCCCCCCCCCATCCCCCCCTGAAAGGTGCCAAATGTGACACCGGAGGGGGGGAGGGTTCCGAAAAGCGGAAGTTCCATTTTTGTGTGGAACTCCGCTTTAATTGGGTACATAGAGGGGTCAATAGATGAGTCTAATTGGAGAATCCCCAGTATATAGTAGGAGCAAACTCCATGTGAGAGCTCAAGTTAGATTTCTAGTTGCAGTTTACAGAGGGCTGACAATCTCCCTGCCTCCATGTGACAGTGCTAGGCCAATCAATAAGCACCAGCATTGTCACATGGGGTTAGTCACATGCTTCACTATTCCTGCCGCGCGTCCAAGGAAGCTGTGAACAGGAAGAGGGCGCTTAGGAATCATGTCACCAGCCTGAATTAACCTATAAAATGTAAGTATAAGAAAAAACACATATCAATAAATACACAAGGGGTTAGAAAAGGGGACAATTTTGGGACTGAGAAAAAAAAGGCGAGAGTTGTACTTTATCCTGTTGCAAAGTTTTTAAATAAAGTTCAAATTCCTGGATTAATCAGTAATGATCCTTACTGCAAGAATCTTTGTGCCATTCTCCTGGCCCACACAAGGCCACCAACCCTTTACTGTCTTCTGCTCAAACAGCGACACCAAGCGATCTGCACCGTTTGACTCGTCCAGTAGGTTCAGGCTGCACTTTTCTGCTGTCTTGGCTGGTCTTGGCATCCGGTTTAGATCTAGCTGCAGGGAACCTAAAAAAAAAAAAAAAAAAAAAAGATCTGTTTATAATCAGCCAACGAGGCTCCGATGCTGTCATTTCCTCCTAAATTGTCTTTCTTAGATTGAAGTACATGTGTTTATGTTGTGTGATTTTTGACATAGACCCTCAATGCAGCTTCTTGTTTACTATGAAGGATCTTCAGTCCCCGGTAATGTTGGGCCTGGCATGCGCAGATGTGCTCAAGGGCTCTGCCTGGCATTTGGGTCCTGGCAGAGCCCTGCGACATATCTGTGCAAGTGCAGGGTTTTCGGGCACATGCATACCTCCCAACTGTCCCTGATTTGGAGGGACTGTCCCTGATTTGGAGCAATGTTCCTCTGTCCCTCTTTCCTCCTCATTTGTCCCTCATTTTGGTCTGATCTATATAGTTGTATATAAAATGCACTTTTTATTTTTCAAAAAGTGTTTCCCAGTGCTAAACCTTTCATCCAAATTCTAAATTGCAAATGATGCAATTGGCCCGCCCGCCCGCCCTTCTTATACCTCTTCCAAAATGAATGGACGCTATGCCTGATAAAGGAGCATGCATGCTCCGAACGCGTGCACGCCCCCAGCGTCACTGATACCCGGGAAATACAACTAAACAGACGATCCACGCTGTGCCTGTCTCAACCCAGCCTGTGACACTGGTTACCACTGTCAGACGGGATAAGGAGACAAGTGTAACACACTCCAGCATTCAGGATCGCCCCCTGTGGAGCCCTGCTGCCCACCACACAGCTTCCCGGACGGATTTTTTACTTGATGTGCCTGTATCTACCTTACTCTGAGTGAGTGCATTTTAACCTGTAATAAATGTTTATGCTACAGTACTACACTTAGGTCGTCACTGCTTTTCTTCCTTTTTATTTCCCAGTGCTAAACCTTTCATCCAAATTCTAAATTGCTGCATTTGTACATTTTAAAAGCCAATATAAAGGAATAGTAGTGGTAAAAAAAAGCATTTGTGGATTTAATTAACCTTTTTTTAGGGTTAATGTTCCTTTAAGGGGGTGTGGCAGGGGGCGTGTCCTATGCCTACATACATTGATAGTAGGTGTCCCTCATTCCCATCTCAAAATGTTGGGAGGTATGCACATGTGCAGGCAAATTGAGATCTGGGACTTTCATACCTGCTCCATCTTTGTGCATGAAAAGCCATTGCATGGATGCAGATGTGCCACAGTGCTTTGCCGGGACCTGAAGCCCTTGCAGCACATTTGCACACCTTAAAATGCCGGCAACACGCATGCGCCCATCAGTCAAACTGCCTCCTGGGATGTGTGCATTGCAGTACAAAAATGTAAAAAAAAAAAATCTATGTGTGGGAGAGGGAGGGAAAGGAGGCTGGTGAACATAAATGGTTCAATAGGGTGAAGGTCTGCATTAATACTAGAGCATCATTCATAGGCAACAACTATTACAAATTCAGCCGCAACAAGTGGCGGCCCGTCCATTAGGGGCGCAGAGACGCCGCCCCACTAATACATGCGCCCAGCCCCTAATCTACATGCAGGGCGAGCTGGACGCAATGGACTTCAATGTGGGTTTTTTTTTTTTTTTGCACGTGATTAGATTTGGAGGCTTTAATTGGCTTCAAAGAGGGTGGGCTCAGGATGCAGAGCACTGCGCCCCGAGCCCAACCACTTGTGTGACATTAGAGAATTAATATTGCTAATGTCTTCCTGCTTCTCCTTCCGGCCAATCAGGAAGCGGGCATACCTCCCAACTTTTTGAGATGGGAATGAGGGACACCTATCAGCAAAAGTATGCAGGCATAGGACACACCCCCTGCCACGCCCCCTTAAAGGAGAATTGTACAAAAAAACAAGATTGGTTAAACCCACAAGTGCAGCAATGCAGCAATTAAAAAAATCAGATGAAAGGTTTAGTGCTGGAAAACACCTTTTGATAGATAAAAAGTGCATTTTATATACATCTATATAGATTAGACCAAAATTTGGGACAAATGAGGAGGAATGAGGGACATTGCTCCAAATCAGGGAAGCGGGTCCTAAGACCTGATTGGCCAGGAGTGTTAGGACTCTTCCAGGAGCACTACCCCGGATTCAGCAGTGTACCACCAGCTCATCCTCATCCCAGCACCTCTACCACAGCATAAGGTAAGGCCATGTAACTTCAGCTCTCCGCCCCTTCTTTTTCAGCATGTTCAGACAAGCATATAAATTCAGCACTTTGAACAGATGTAGGGAAGAGAGGACTGCAGATAGACAGATACAACTTATGTAGGAGGATTTCTTTCATCTCTGTGCATAACCTAAGGATAGTCCCTTCCCTGGGTATATGTAAGGTTTTACAACCACTTCAATAAATGGCTCTTGGCTGAGATCTGTTTAAAGGCACACGCCACCATTATACTCACCTAGGTAGTCATCAAAGGAAAACTTGTCATTGTCCCATATCTGTATCATGAGGTTTGGAGGGATTTTACTTTCAGTCTTATCCAAGCTCCAGAAGTGTTCCTGTAGAAGACAGATATGTGAATATTTTATGTGAACCTTACAATTCCTGGCAATGGAGACTTAAAAATTGGTGTGGAATTGGTGTGGAACCTGTTGACATGAAGTTGTCCCTTCCCATCTGTCCACACACATTATTTGGCTATAACATCCTTGTCGGAATACAGAATTGTATATTGTGCAAAATCAGTACATCAGAATATTTTTTTTTGAAAATCTTTTTATTTTGCGTATATCAAACACATAGACAAAACAAACATACAGCAGTACAGCCAACATTTGGCTAACATCAGGAGTGCGACCCGCGCAGGGGTCGCAAGTCAGCATAACGGAAGCAAGAAATGTTAGATTATTTGCGACTACCAGAATATACTATCATCAGGGGCGTAACTACCACCATAGCGACCCATGCGGGCGCTATGGGGCCTGCAGCCGAGTGGGGCCCAGTGAGGATAAGAGCATCGCCGGCACAGTCTCCTAGCCAGGGGAAGAGAGAGGAGAGAAAGAGGCGAGCTGTCCGTATCAGCAGAGAGCTGAATTGCCCGATGTAAGAGCTTTCATTAGAACTTCCAGTGTTCCCGGGGCTCACGTCACATAGCTCCACCTCTTGACCCGGCACCTTTGATAAACAGAACGCCGATCCAATGTGACGCCATCAAAGGCGTCGGGCCAAGAGGTGGGGCTATGTGACGATGAGCCCCGGGAAGACAGGAAATTCAAATGAAAGCTATTACAGTGGGCAATCCTGCTCTCTGCTGATTCGGGTGGCTTGTCTCTTCCACTGCATAGATGGGGCTGTATGGGGCACAGGCAGACCAGGCTGTATTGGGCACAGGTCACGCTGTATGGGGCACAGGTCACGCTGTATGGGGCACAGGTCACGCTGTATTGGGCACAGGTCACGCTGCATTGGGCACAGATCACGCTGCATTGGGCACAGGTCATGCTGTATTGGGCACAGGTCTCGCTGTATTGGGCACAGGTCACGCTGCATGGGGCACAGGTCACACTGTATTGGGCACAGGTCACGCTGATTTGGGCACAGGTCACGCCATATGGGGCACAGGTCACGCTGCATTGGGCACTGGTCACGCTGCATTGGGCACAGGTCATGCTGTATTGGGCACAGGTCTCGCTGTATTGGGCACAGGTCACGCTGCATGGGGCACAGGTCACGCTGTATTGGGCACAGGTCACGCTGTATTGGGCACAGGTCACGCTGTATGGGGCACAGGTCACGCTGTATTGGGCACAGGTCACGCTGTATGGGGCACAGGTCACGCTGCATTGGGCACAGGTCACGCTGTATTGGGCACAGGTCACGCTGCATTGGGCACAGGTCACGCTGCATTGGGCACAGGTCACGCTGTATTAGGCACAGGTCACGCTGTATTGGGCACAGGTCACGCTGTATGCGGCACAGGTCACGCTGTATGGGGCACAGGTCACGCTGTATTGGGCACAGGTCACGTTGTATGTGGCACAGGTCACGCTGCATTGACACTAGGGCAGCTGGGGGGGGCTGTTTGCAGGGGGCCCCATACATTTTGCTATGGGGCCCTGCTATTTCTAGTTACGCCCCTGACCATCATCCATGTGCGGGCCTGGCTCATGCTCCAGGGGTAGGTTAATAGTTAACTAGCTCACCTAAGCTACTGTGCTGACAAGAGTTGATTTATCAGGGCTTCAAGGGAGGTCATCAGATAGCGAGAAACCTCCTAGTCTACTGCAGCAGTGGAGGGTTCCGCCAACCACTTAGACCAGACCCTGTCATATCCTCCCTATAGAGGGAGGCGCTTTCTGCTTCCAGCATAGGACAATAGATTTCCTGGCGTAGAACAGCAAGAGACCCAACAGGGTTCTCTCAGCCACCCTGGGTACCAGATCCTCCACCAGTCCCAACAAGCATATTCTTGGGGATGGGACAATAGAGATACTTAGTAGTTCATTCACCTCCACAAGAATTTGTGACCAAAATATTGAAATTCCCGGGCAGGACCAGAAGATGTGAATGTAGTCCCCTGGAGCGTGATCGCACCGCCAGCACTCCGGGGAGAGGAAGGACCTCATCTTGTGCACCCGAGCGGGAGTGAGATATGCTCTATGAACAATCTTGTACTGAATGAGGCGATCTCTCAAGGAAACCAGCATTTTATTGGAAATCCCATACATCCTCCCAGTCCTCGGAGTCTAGCTCCGGAACGTCTTGACCCCATTGCTGACGGAGCCTGGACCACTCAGGAGATGGGACCCGGAGGAGATGTGCGTAGAGCACGGAGGTGGGCTTGTTGGTGCAGACAAAGCGTAAAATCTGTTCCAAGTCAGATTGCACCAGCTGCCCCTCGCCTGGTGGAAACTGGGCCTTGAAAGCATGGGACAGCTGAAGATACCTGAATTTGTGTGAGGGAGGGACATTGTGGTGCGACATTAAATGATCAAAGGGGAAGATCGAAAGGTCTGAGGTGACATCTGAGAGAGCTTTGATATGGTATTTGGTCAACACCACAGGGTCTGGAATTTTGAAAAGGTGATGTAGGTTGGGATTGTTCCAGAGGGGGGCGTTCGGGGATACCGCAATTAAAGGATACTTTTCACAGGCCAAGCCCTCCCGCCAGGCCCTCAGGCAGTACATCAGAATTTAGTAGAGATATATTCTGCAACCAGTAGATGGCAGTGTTTATATGTTTGTAGCTGCATCCATGGTATGCTCTTTTTCTTTTCTGTATAATAAAGTTTCCTGTTTTCTGTCTGCAGTTAAGCAACAAAGCCCCCGTGGAATGTGCATGGTTGTTCTGTAGGGCTTTATACAGAATTTCTAACAATCCTCCACTCCTCTGGAAAGGCTTTCCACAAGATTATGGATCAAAAGGAGTAAAAGAGCTGGACCCCTTGAGTGGATGGGGATAAGTAGTCCAAATTTTGAATTTTTTGCAGGCAATTCTCCGTA
The DNA here is from genome assembly GCA_037952835.1 of Lithobates septentrionalis. Lineage (NCBI taxonomy): Eukaryota > Metazoa > Chordata > Amphibia > Anura > Ranidae > Lithobates > Lithobates septentrionalis. The sequence goes on along the minus strand of JBBDGP010005190.1, from coordinate 10,506 downwards.
AATAGAGATATCCAATGAAGTCTCAAGGAATGTCTAGGGAGAATTGGAAGAATGACAGTACCACAGGCTGTTACACTGGAGCCTCAGCCCTACTATATCCACTTTCCCTATGCAAATTTGAGTCCAATACAGATATAATTTATTGTCAGCATACAAGCCACTGATGAAGGGTTGTGAACCACTGAAACATTGTGGCTGTACACTATTACATTGTGTTTTAATGAAAAAACCTGGAATTGTCCAATTGTTGTGAAGCTTTCATTCTTCCAATCTACATGATTATGCAGTGGCGGTCCATGCTGCCCTCCCTATCACTGCCGTCACCCTCCCTTTCCATGCGCCTGGCCCCATTCAGGACGCTGGGCGCATGAATTAAGGGGGTTGAAGCACCTGATTAGAACCAGAGGCTCTGATAGGCTTCAAAATAGGGTGGCCTCGGGGCACGGAACATTGCGTGCGGAGTCCACCCAGTTGTGTTGCAACAGCGAATGAATATTCGCTGTTGCAACACTAATCCTCCTCCCGGCCAATTGGGAAGCGGGTCTGATATCCATCACCCGATTGGCTGAAAAGATAGGCGATCCTATTGGACGCCAAGGAGGAGGAAGCCATCGAAAGCTGCCGTGATCTCAAAAGAGAAAAGGACACCGGAGACGCTGCCAGATGTCAGCTGCAGCCTGATCCCCTGCCCGATGTGCCCGCAGATCTCTGCCGCTCTGTGCCCGCCGATCCCCGATGTGCCTGCTGATGGGATAAGTGCTGGTGGACCGGCAGACAGCGGGGAGAGGGGCGGCCCAGGAGTCAGATGTGGCCATTTGCTTGCCTTTATCCAGGCCTTGGGGCACTAGTCCTCCCACTGATACAAGACACTATTCCCCCCACTGACACCAAATATGGGGCACTACTATTCCTTCCCTTAGTATCAAAGATGGGTTCACTTTTTACTCCCACCGATGCCAGGACAATTTCAACCCCAACTGGCCACAGTCCAGCCCCCCTAAAGTCTGAAGGACAGTAAACTGGCCTTTTTTTTAAAACTATTTGGAGACCCCTGATCTACTTAGTGCCTACACTGTATAGTAATTGGTAGTGCACAAAGTGTTTTGTGAGATGGCATTTAGAAATTTGGATTTTTAAAAATTGCTTTGAGGAATTACACTCCCTGACCTTAGGAAGGATCGTCATTGCAAGACACTGGCATAAGCCTCATACACACCCTCCCTTTTTTTTCCTTATGGATTCTTTATGTTACATGGAACAGATGGTCTCTTGGGAAAACGGCACTGAAGAAGCATACAAACTTCCCTGGACAGTATGGAACTATTTCAGATATTCATTGAATTTCACTTCCTTTATCTGAAACTTCCTGCGGGCACATACTAGGCTATCTCCCTCATCTTTAGCTATATAATAAGGCTACGGTTGGCGCCTGGACCTAGGGTGGGATTTCTCCTTTTCTTTTCTGTAGTCTCTGTTTCTCTTTTTCTCCTTTTTTTTTTTTTATATATATATATGTAGTCCACGAAATGTGTTCTAGTTGTTGGTAATCTACAGACTACAGATTGTGGCCTAGCCTATGCCCCACTGCATGTAGACACCATTGAACCATTTTGTGGATTATCCAACGTCTATGTTTTTGGCAGTGGCGTCTCCAGCTTTCATATTTAGGGGGGGCACATGGGGGGACAGGGACAAAAGTAGGGGGGCAACTATAAAATATATATATAGATATATATATATAGATATAAATATATAGATATATATAGATATATAAATATATACTGGGGCCCTTTACTACGACCCCACAACGGCCCTTTCACATGTTCTGCAGTGAACTCCCTTCCTACTGTGGTGGCAGAAAACAAGATATATATGTCACCAGCATACCAAGAAAATATAAGGATCCAAAGCAGTGGGAGAACTATTAGGGTTGCAAAGATTGTCTTGCCTCCGGGCCCTGGTGTTCTGCCACTGTGGGGTCCCCCAGCCTCCTCTTGCTGTCCTGCCCCTGATTTTGACTGCGCTTGTCTGGCATCTCTTGGAATTTACAGGCTGGTTCTCCTGTCCTAAGGATGGGAGAAATCAGTCTGTTTTTTCAGTAACTGAGAGTCCTGGTGGAGTCCTTCCTGCAACTCGCTCTTCTCCCTGCCAATGAGGATGTAGGGGAAGGAGCAGATTGGGCGGCCGTGGTTGTGTGAGCGCATTATGCAGTGTGAGCAAGCAGAGGGAGGGGGGGGGGGGGGAATCACCTGCAGGAGCTGACTGGGGACTCTCTCCCTCTTAGACATTGATTTTTTGTAAAAATTATTGGGGGGCACATGGTGGGGCACAGCATAATGTTGGGGGGGTCAGGGCCCCCTCTGCCCCCCCTAGGGACGCCATTGGTTTTTGGATCCATCTCTCATAAGAGACTATATTTTATCTGTTTCTATGGTTTTTGTTTCTTAATATTGTACTCTTTTCTACATCTCTACTAGTATATTGTATACTATAAAGTTATGGAAACCATGCAATTTGTGGTAGAAAATAATAAAGGATACATCAGCAGACACAAAAAAAAAAGATGTCTCTGTTAATAAAATAATTAAAAAATAATGTGTTGTGCTTACTAACTACTCACAAGGTGCATTATATGAATAATATAAAAAACATACACAGTCCCAATGTATAAACCTTCGGTAACAAACCAGAGAAAATTGAGTACTGTTCGTGATACTTTTTTTATTTGCACTAACATACAATTTTTCAGATCAAGCTTTCGGGGTGTGTCCCCTTCTTCGAGGTCCAAACAGTACTCAAGTACTCTGTCACAGTACTCAAGTACTGCTTGGACCTTGAAGAAGGGGACACACCCCGAAAGCTTGTCCTGAAAAATTGTATGTTACCCTGTTTCCCTGAAAATAAGACCTAGCGTGATTGTCGGTGATGGCTGCAATATAAGCCCTACCCCCCAAATAAGCCCTAGTTAAAGTCCTTGTAGGTCTTCTTTTCAGGGTAGGGCTTATTTTCGGGGAAACAGGGTAGGGCTTATTTGGGGGGTAGGGCTTATATTGCAGCCATCACTGACAATCACGCTAGGTCTTATTTTCGGGGAGCGCAAATAAAACAGGGTAGCGCAAATAAAAAAAGTATCACGGACAGTACTCAATTTTCTCTGTCACAATTGCACTAAGACGGCTACAATCACATCAAGTATGATGGGAGGTAACAAACCAAAAAGGGTGAAAAGAGTATATAAAGAATAAACTAAAGTGTTAAAAAAAAAGTCCCATCAAAAATGCAGAGCAGATGAATGTGCGCCTCTTCAAGCAAGATTGTGTATATGATGTCACCAACACACACCTTCTACTGGCGTCATTGCGTTCCGGAAGTCCAATCTTCTTTGCCGGTTTGCTAATCATTTTTACATGTACATCATTTTTAACCCTCTGTAAGTATATTTTTTCGTTACAAGAAACATTTTAGAAGGTTTTTTTACATAATGGAGAGGCATCTTTCTGTTTGCTTTACATGATATTAATATTGGAAGTCCAGACATGGTTGTCTATTGAACGGTTTTCCTGGTGGCCTATAGCTGATGTATGGAGGGTGCCATTGACATATGGAAATAACTGAAGCTCTATTTGACCACTCATAATAAGGAGGTCATAGTGAGTTGGTAAGCGTACATCCTCTTATCACTCTGGGTGAAGGCGCATGAAGGTAAAATATATCCTTGGTGCAGCAGCCCCCCCACCAATACTTACCCAAGCCCCATCTTGATCCAGAGATGTGCACAAGAGCCTCAGCCCTCTGTGGACTCTCCCTTCTCATTGGCTCCTGCTGCTGTCAATCACAGTCAGTGAGCCAATGAGGAGAGGAAGGGGGGGCAGAGACACAGCTCTGTGTGGTAATGGACACATGTAGAGCAGGAGGTCAGGAATGAGCCTACTTGGGGGTCCCCGTTGCAAGCTGCTTGCTCTTGCAGGAGGGAAGGGCCAAGAATGCCGACGGGGGACCCAAGAAGAGGAGAATCGGGGCTGCTCTGTGGAAAACCATTACACAGAGCAGGTAAGTATAACATGTTTATTATTAAAAAAAAAAGCCTTTAAAATTGCGAGCACAATTCCTTCCAGAAGAATAGTGAAGGGTTAGTGTGTGGGTGTGGCGCTGTCCTAATTTATAGAAATACTTGGTAAATTGTGTGTAGCCAAATCCCATATGTAAAGTCGCATAAACCAAAATTGCAAATAAAAAATTCAACGAAAATAAAACCAAACATAAAACAGCAAAGTGACCCCCTTTGGAGTGTGTAGGTGTAACATTGTCCTAGTGGAGAAAAAAGTGAAGAAAATGGCAAAAAATTGAAACAATGGAAGAAATCGCATAAAGGACTGCTGCCTCCACAAATGTGATTTCCACCAAGGTGGAAAAAACAGAAGGTAAGTGAAGGGTTAGTGTGTGGGTGTGGCGCTGTACTAATTCATAGAAATACTTGGTAAATCGTGTGTAGTCAAATCTAATATGTAAAGTTGCATATAAAGTATAAACCAAAATTGAAAAATAAAAAATTCAACGAAAATAAAACCAAACATAAAACAGCAAAGTGACCCCCTTTGGAGTGTGTAGGTGTAACATTGTCCTAGTTTAAAAAATACTTTGTAAATCGTGTATAGCCAAATCCCACATGTAAAATCGCATGTAAATTATAAACAAAATATAAACAAAATCGCATATAGCAAATTTAACGGCTAGGTTGGCCCCCTTTGAATTGGGGGAGGAGGAAGGGGAACAGGGGATGAAATCAAAAAATGACTTTAGCCAAAGCTATTCCATCCACATAAAAACCCCATATAGTGATTGACAAACATAACATTGCTGAATAATTACATAGGTTAAATCGTGACTAGTGCTCAGTGCAACTTAAGTGAAAAACTTGACATCTTTGTAAAACAAGGCAGGTATTTGTATAAATCTTGGTGACCAGGTGCTCGTGTCTTATGATCATGCGGACACTCACCAGCTTCTTTAACCCCTGCGGGGGTAATGCGCAGTCACAGTGTATGCCACTGTGCGGCAATCCACAGGCTGTTTCTGAGTCACGGTGACGTTTTAGGCATAAGAGAAGAAAGAGGAGATTCCATAGCGTAAAACCATAAAACACTCTTTATTGAACGCAGATGACAGAATGGTACTCACATTTAAGCAGTTTATAATAGGCAACCAAATGTCATCAAAACAGGAGCGCGTCAGATTTAAGTTGGTGATCCTCTGGGAGATGATGCAAAAGCGTCAAAATAGGCCACGCCCTACGCGTTTCGTCATAGGAACGTCAACTGGAGCGTCAGGGGTTAAAGAAGCTGGTGAGTGTCCGCATGATCACAAGACACGAGCACCTGGTCACCAAGATTAATACAAATACCTGCCTTGTTTTACAAAGATGTCAAGTTTTTCACTTAAGTTGCACTGAGCACTAGTCACGATTTAACCTATGTAATTATTCAGCAATGTTATGTTTGTCAATCACTATATGGGGTTTTTATGTGGATGGAATAGCTTTGGCTAAAGTCATTTTTTGATTTCATCCCCTGTTCCCCTTCCTCCTCCCCCAATTCAAAGGGGGCCAACCTAGCCGTTAAATTTGCTATATGCGATTTTGTTTATATTTTGTTTATAATTTACATGCGACTTTACATGTGAGATTTGGCTATACACGATTTACAAAGTATTTTTTAAACTAGGACAACGTTACACCTACACACTCCAGAGGGGGTCACTTTGCTGTTTTATGTTTGGTTTTATTTTCGTTTAATTTTTTATTTGCAATTTTGGTCTATACTTTATATGCGACTTTACATATGGGATTTGGCTACACACGATTTACCAAGTATTTCTATGTATTAGGACTGCGCCACACCCACACACTAACCCTTCACTTACCTTCTGTTTTTTTCACCTTGGTGGAAATTACATCTGTGGAGGCAGCAGTCCTTTATGCGATTTCTTCCATTGTTTCCATTTTTTTCCCATTTTCTCCACCTTTTTAATTTTCTGTTCCGTTGCGCGGATACACCACTCATATTTCATTACCTTCCAGAAGAATGCTTGTAATCCAAAGCACTCATATCAAAGCGAGTTTCCCCATAGGAAATAATGGAAACTCAGATAATCCGTTCCACAGCAGTACCGCATGTGGCCAGAGGTGCGGGGGCGCCGGAGACACTTGGAAACACTCGGAGACCACTCGGAGACACTTGGAAACACTCGGAGATGCTCGGAGATCACTCGGAGACACTTGGAAACACTTGGAGATGCTCGGAGACCACTCTGAGACACTTGGAAACACTTGGAGTTGCTCGGAGACCACTCTGAGACACATGGAAACACTCGGAGATGCTCGGAGACCACTCGGAGATGCTCGTCACCGGACCTCTAGCCAAATGTGATACTGCACACCCCAGAGGCATATTTATTTCATTATATGTTTTATATTCTTACCTACTTCTGTAATTATTGAGCTTCATTCCTTATGTTAACATGTATCCATTAAGCTTATTACTATGAACTTAATAAAAATCTTTTGACAAGGAATCCTACTCGTCTTGCGAGACAGCGCTCGCAAAGCGAGTCAGGATTTAAAAAAAATATATAAATTGCTCGTATGGCGAAATGCTCGTAAACTGCGTTACTCGCAATCCGAGGTTCCACTGTACTTTAAATTTGATGTCAAATTTCGATTTAGTCATAGTCTTTTGACTAAAATGTAATTTTAGTTTTAGTCGTATTTTAGTCATCTGAATGGTTTTAGTCATATTGTAGTTGACTAAAATAGTGTAATGCCCCGTACACACAATCAGACATTCCGACAACAAATCCATGGATTTATTTCCAAAGGATGTCGGCTCAAACCTGTCTTGCATACACACGGTCACACAAATGTTGTCGGAAATTCTGATCGCCAAGAACGCGGTGATGTACAACACGTACGACGAGCCGAGAAAAATGAAGTTCAATAGCCAGAGCGGCTCTTCTGCTTGATTCCGAGCGTGCGTGGAATTTTGTGCGTCGGAATTGTCTACACACAATCGGAATTTCGGACAACGGATTTTGTTGTCGGAAAATTTGAGAACCAGCTCTCAAATTTTTGTTGTTGGAAATTCCTACAAAAAATGTCCCATTGAGCCTACACACGGTCGGAATTTCTGATAACACGCTCACACCAAACATTTGTTGTCAGAAATTCCGATCGTGTGTACGCGGCATAAGCTTTGTCAACAAATCAAACGCCGCCTCACCACTGTCTGTCTTATGATACTTCCACACCAATATTTTATCATTGGTATCTACAGAATTGATTTGTTCTTGTGCTTGAACATTCCAAAACAAACCCTCCATAGTGAGAGTGGAAATTCTAGGCCACAACAGATCTGCTTTTCCAATTCGTGAAAAATGAGAACCGTTAGATGGCTGCTGCCATCTTTTATCATGACTTGGTTGAACCATAGAAGTGCATGTTTCCTATGGATGAAAGTCAACGACTTTTTCATCTGCCGCACAACTTTTTAACATTGTGCAAATATTTTGTGTGTGAAATGTGACACTTGGGCAGAAGCGGATGCCAGGGTTGGCCGCTGACACACAGCCGGTTAGTACTCTCAGATAGATCGTCTTTACTAATGATCGCACTTTTCGGCTGCTCTTACCTTTGCAGAGACTGAGCAGACCTGCTCGGCTGGGAGATAGTCAAATGGGAAGATAAACCTCCAGTTGAAGTTGCCTTCACCACCCATAGACCTGTAGTGAACGTCCGTTTTTTGCCTATGTTCTTCATGGCCGATCATCCAGCTGAGGGAAGAAAGAGGCAAGATGGTTAGCTAAGGAAGAAGTCTTTTTTTTTATGTAAGCCTGCCAGCTTCAAAACAAGTAGCACTGGGCATATGTGTATGAAACACTGCCTGGCTTTATAAAAAACAGTATAAATCTGTATATAAGATGACAGTGTGTGTCATGTCAATGGAGGAGGAAGCAGTGCTGGATCAGTAATCTGTATATAAGGTGACAGTGTGTGTTTTGTCAGATAGTGGAGGAGGAAGCAGTGCTGGATCAGTAATCTGTATATAAGATGACAGTGTATGGCATGTCAATGGAGGAGGAAGCAGTGCTGGATCAGTAATCTGTATATAAGATGACAATGTGTGTCTTGTCAGATAGTGGAGGAGGAAGCAGTGCTGGATCAGTAATCTGTATATAAGGTGACAGTGTGTGTCTTGTCAGACAGTGGAGGAGGAAGCAGTGCTGGATCAGTAATCTGTATATAAGATGACAGTGTGTGTCATGTCAATGGAGGAGGAAGCAGTGCTGGATCAGTAATCTGTATATAAGGTGACAGTGTGTGTCTTGTCAGATAGTGGAGGAGGAAGCAGTGCTGGATCAGTAATCTGTATATAAGATGACAGTGTGTGTCTTGTCAGTGGAGGAGGAAGCAGTACTGGATCAGTAATCTGTATATAAGGTGACAGTGTGTGTTTTGTCAGATAGTGGAGGAGGAAGCAGTGCTGGATCAGTAATCTGTATATAAGATGACAGTGTATGGCATGTCAATGGAGGAGGAAGCAGTGCTGGATCAGTAATCTGTATATAAGATGACAATGTGTGTCTTGTCAGATAGTGGAGGAGGAAGCAGTGCTGGATCAGTAATCTGTATATAAGGTGACAGTGTGTGTCTTGTCAGCAGGGCCGGACTGGGAATGAAAACCAGCCCTGGAAAAAATGTCATACCAGCCCCATAGCATAACGTCATTATTTTCTTGTTCATAAAATGGAAAACCATGCATTTTAAAGCACATTTAAAGAGTGCATTATATATAGATAAGACACATATAAAAGCACATAGGGCTTTATATATATATATATAAGCAAATTACAGTTAAAAGTGGTAAAAGTGTTTAATGGGCACAGTGGTGGCAATTTATGGGTACAGTGGCTGCGTTTGATGGTACAGTGGCAGCGTTTAACGGGCACAGTGGCTGCAATTGATGGGGTACAGTGGCTGCGTTTGATGGGGCACAGTGGCAGAAATTTATGGGTACAGTGGCTGCATTTGATGGGCACAGTGTCAGCGTTTAATGGGCACAGTGGCTGCAATTGATAGGTACAGTGGCTGCGTTTGATGGGGCACAGTGGCAGCAATTTATGGGTACAGTGGCTGCATTTGATGGGCACAGTGTCAGCGTTTAATGGGCACAGTGGTGGCAATTTATGGGTACAGTGGCTGCGTTTGATGGTACAGTGGCTGTGTTTGATGGGCACAGTGGCTGTGTTTAATGGGCACAGTGGTGGCAATTTATGGGTACAGTGGCTGCGTTTAATGGTACAATGGCTGCGTTTGATGGGCACAGTGGCAGCGTTTGATGGTACAGTGGCAGTGTTTAATGGGCACAGTGGTGGCAATTTATGGGTACAGTGGCTGCGTTTGATGGCACAGTGGCTGCATTTGATGGGCACAGTGGCTGCAATTGATGGGTACAGTGGCTGCAATTGATGGGTACAGTGGCTGCAATTGATGGCACAGTGGCTGCATTTGATGGGCACAGTGGCTGCAATTGATGGGTACAGTGGCTGCAATTGATGGGTACAGTGGCTGCGTTTGATGGTACAGTGGCTGCAATTGATGGGTACAGTGGCTGCAATTGATGGGGCACAGTGGCAGCAATTTATGGGTACAGTGGCTGCGTTTGATGGGCAGGGCACAGTGTTGGCAATCTATGGGCACAGTGGCAGCGTTTGATGGTATACAGCTTTTCAAAGATAATCTGGCACTTGAACAAAACATGGGGGAGAGAGAGAGAGAGGGGGGGGGAAGAGAGAGAGAGGGGAGAGAGAGAGAAGAGAGAGAGAGAAGAGAGGAGAGAGAGAAGAGAGAGAGAAGAGAAGAGAGGAAGAGAAGAGAGAGAGAGAGAAGAGAGAAGAGAAGAGAGAGAGAAGAGAGGAGAGAGAGAAGAGAGAGAGAAGAGAGGAGAGAGAGAAGAGAGAGAGAGAAGAGAGAGAGAGAGAAGAGAGAGAAGAGAGAGAGAGAGAAGAGAGAGAGAAGAGAGAGAGAGGAGAGAGAGAGAGAGAGAGAGAAGAGAGAGAGAGGAGAGAGAGAGAGAGAGAAGAGAGGAGAGAGAGAAGAGAGGAGAGAGAGAAGAGAGAGAAGAGAGGAGAGAGAGAAGAGAGAGGGAAGAGAGAGAGAAGAGAGAGAGAAGAGAGGAGAGAAAGAGAGAGAGAAGAGAGAAGAGAGGAGAGAGGAGAGAGAAGAGAGAGGAGAGAGGAGAGAGAGAGGAGAGAGAGGAGAGAGAAGAGAGAGAGAGAGAGAGAGAGAGAGAGAGAGAGAGAGAGAGGAGAGAGAGAGAGAGAGAGAGAGAGAGAGAGAGAGGAGAGAGAGAGAGGAGGAGAGAGGAGAGAGAGAAGAGAGAGAGAGAGAGAGGAGGAGAGAGAAGAGAGAGGGAGAGAGAAGAAAGAGGGAGAGAGAGAGAGAGAGGGGGGGAG